>CAUYPK010070050.1:0-61379 GCA_963574355.1 Loris lydekkerianus
CAAAACCCCTGATTATAAGGATTCAGGATTTATAAACGTTTATTTACAAGACTTTACTGCCTTAAATGGGGTTTTCACTTAATTAAATGTGCCATTAAATATTGTGGGTTAAATAGTTCAGTGGAATACAGTTCAGTTCAGTCGCCTACCTCTTAAGCTCAGCCGAAGACTTGTGGACTGAGCTGAAGCACCACCCCCTCAAGCAGACGGCGGAAGACGACTGGAGACTACGTGCATTTGATTAGGTGTGCGCGCACCGAATCAAATAACCTGTATGACCCAAGTATAAGCCGAGTTCGGGTTTTTTGGCACAAATTTTCAGCACAAAAACTCGGCTTATACTCGAGTATATACGGTAATTGTTTGCTATTTCTAATATTATTTTGTTATTATATAAGCATAAGAAAATTCACCTGGCTGATCTTGTGAATTCCATAACATTTATTAAGACAGGCCACATGGGCATTAGTAAACCCAACAATCTTTCTGTATCTAGTTTTATTTCACTTCGCCTCACCCTATCCCATTACAGCCCAGATCCCAAAACCTATCAATAAGAGATAATATGACTTAGTTCTTTGTTCATAGCAAGTCACCTCAGCAACAATCTTTGATGTGAACTGATACAAAGTTAATTGAATGGAGTTATATTTAGAGGAATATTTAGCAGTTCCTCAATAAAAGTGAGTGAATGGGCTCAGTGCCTGCAGCTCAAGTGCCTAAGGTGCCAGCCACATACACCTGAGCTGGTGGGTTCGAATCCAGCCCAGGCCTGCCAAACAACAATGACAGCTGCAACCAAAAAATAGCCAGGCATTGTGGTGGGTGCCTGTAGTCCCAGCTACTTGGGAGGCAGAGACAGGAGAATCGCTTGAACCCAGGAGTTGGAGGTTGCTGTGAGCTGTGATGCTACAGCCCTCTACCCAGGGCGACAGCTTGAGGCTCTGTCTAAAAAAAAAAAAGTGAGTGAATGAATGAGTTGGAAAAATCTGATTTTGTTCTGCTTAGTAATCTTGTATCTCTTCTCAGAAAGAATGTTTGGAATGGATCAACACATGCTCTCACCTCCTTTCTGCTATTAAAGGCAGAGAAATAAAATTGTTTACATATGAAGAAATGGAGCGCATGTTTGAAGAAGAGGTATTTGCTGCATGTTAGCACTGGTCATTATTCAGGTTTTTCCTGCATTTCAATAGATAAAGTTCAACTTTTTTCCAATCAATGTTCTTAATCCTTGTCCCTTTACTCAAACAGAATGAAATTTGGTTCTAAGCAAGATTATTGACAGTTCTTCTCCCCTTTAAGGAAAAGATCATCCACCTCGTCTTTCCTCACTTAGTAGATGATTTTGTAAGAGAAACAGTGGCTTTCAGATGGGAGCTCCCTGACACTTCCTAAGGCACATCCCCAGACTTATCTGCTTCTGCTCCTTTCCCTTCTTCCCTTCCACTCTCAGTCTTCCCACCCAAGATTATTTCTTCCTTTGAGCACTTAATTTCACATACAGTGTCCTCTCTTTTATATCTTTAATGTCTTCCTCCCTAATAGTTCCATTTTATCAATCTAAAAACAATGTAAATCATGATCATTTCTGCCATGCTAAAATGTATGTCCCTTAATCTCATCTCCTTCTCTGCTACTTTTTTCTCTCTTTCCTTTCCATTACAATCACTTTAAACTCTAAAAGTACTATAAGGTCACAAGTGATTACTTAATGCCAAATCCAAGTATCTCCAATCCCATATTTAACCTGATTTCTCTACAGCATTTGGTATATGTTAACCATTAATATATAATATATGTAATGTAAAATGTTGAGGGAGTAATTCAACAAGAAGATACAATAATCTTTAATATACATGCACCTAACTCAGGAGCTCCCAGATTCATAAAACAAATTATTTAGATTTAAGCAAAGAAATGAACAGCAACATCATAATAGCCAGTGACTTCAAAATTACATTGACAGAACTGGACAGATCATTGAGGCAGAAGATCAACAAAGAAACACATCATCTCTCTACTGGCCTAAACCCTAAACTGTACGGCGTTCAAGATGTACCCTCTCCTTCCCTTACTTCCTTCTATCCTTCCTCTTCTTTAAATATACTCTTCTGTTGCTAGAGTTATTGTTTAAAAATGCAAAGCAGATCAATCATGGATGCCTTCAGAATAAAATCCAGTCTCCCCCTGCATAACAATCAAATCTTTCCTCTGTTACTGTGCCTTGTTCATTTACCTCTCAGTTTCTGTCCTATTGAGCTACTTTTATCCTCAGAGCCAATCATACATATAGAATATCTGCTACCTGAAACTCCTTAGTGCCTCCTTCTTTCCCCTCTTAATCCTTCATGAAGAAACTCAGATATTTTCTTCAAGAAATCTTCCTGACCAAGCTCCCCTATCACCCCGTCCACTATCTGGTTTAGGTTAGATGTGCCTTCTGTGTGACTATGTGCATCCATAGCATTTTCTTGTCCATGGAGCTGTTAGCTTTTTAAGGGCAGGGCCCATTCCTACCAATCTCCCTATTATTACCACTAGCACAATACCCAGTGGTAGGATTAGTGTTCATTAAACATTTTTGAATGAATAATTGTCAATATTTATGTACACTAAGCTATGATTATATTGTTTTATCTCAAGGACACTTTAAAATTATTCATTGACCCTGACATAGACAAGTCTTTTAAAAAGGATGAAGAAGAAAGTAAGAAGTATGAGAAAGTTCAGGAGGAAAATGAAGAAGAGAAAGCAGAAGAGGTAAGATTTAGTATTATTTTTTTCCTTTCTCTTTATCTTTTTAAAGCGCGCGCGCGCACACACACACACACACACACACACACACACACACACACACAATGGGAAGTAGAAGTAGAAGTAGACCCAGTGGCTCATACCTGTAATCCCAGATTTTGGGAGGCCAAGGCAGGAAGATGGCTTGAGCCCAGGAGCTAGAGACCAGCATGGGCAACATAGTAAGACCCTATCTCTACAAAAAAGGTTTTGAAGAAAATCAGGTGTGCATAGTGGTGTGTACTTGTAGTCCCAGCTACTTGAGAGGCTGAGGCAGAAGGATCGTTTGAGCCTGGAAGTTGGAGGTTGCCATAAACTATAATGATGTCACTGTACTCTAGTCCAGAGTGAGACTCTGTCGCACAAAAAAGAAAAATGTGAGAGAGAGAGAGCAAGCATAGGGAATTGAGCTCTTCAATTTCCTTACCCTCCCATGTAGATTTAAATATACCTGTTGACACACTTATCTTTGTCATTTTCCTTTCTAGATCCAGCCATTTCTCATTAGCCTTTTCTCACCTGTATTCCTATTAACTACACAATCTCTCACCCTAGTGCTACTTTTTTAATCCTTTCACTGTCAGATTTTTGCAATAATAGTTTAAAACTCATCTTTACTTCTTAAGCTCCCATTCTAAACTGTCTTTTCCCCATCCTTCTAGGTCTATCTCCCCACCTCTCTTTCCTTTACCTTGTCTTCACCCCTGCTGGGGCATTTGTAATAACAACCATTCCTGGGGCATTTTAACAATCATAACAATAATAATACAATGATAACTACCAATAATTGAGTGCCCATCGCAAGCAATATTCTTTGCTTGTGTTATTTATCTTCACAACACAACTTCAAAGTACAGTAGAAACTCTTATGAATTGACTCCCCAGGGGACTACAACAAACTGGTCAACATTTGGAGATGGTCAACATAAGGAACTAGATCTACTATACTGATATATACATGTGGTATATGTCTGGTCTATGAAAAGTAGGTCACCTTAAGGAGGTGGTCAATGTGGGGGATCAACTATGGAGGTTCTACTGTATATATTGCTCCCATTTTACAGATAAGAAAACAGAAATGCAGAAAGGTTGAGTGACTTAACCCAAATCATGTAGCTATAAGTGACAGAACCATCATTCAGACCCATATAAGTCTGGTATAAAAGCCCTTGCAAATTCCTAGATTGACTATTACTGTGTTTGGCTTCCAGCACTCATGATTGCTTAACAGTCTTTACAATGTCTTGATTTACTTCGCTGATGTGTTTCTTCTTTGTATATAGTCTAAATATTCAGCATGATACCAGGCTCTGTCCTAGACCTTCTACTCATTGTACAGGCAGTACAACAGAATAAAAAAATTGTACAACATCCAAACCTCTTTTTACCAGCACTTTCTGTTTTAATTCTAGTAAAGTGCTTAGCATATGGAAGGCACAGAATAAATGGAAACACCATTACTATTATTATCATCATCATTTGTGGGCTTAGTTCAGGCTCTTCTCTATTTTACAAGTGGCTGTTCAGAGTTCAAATATAATTTTCTTTGTGAATACTTCCTGGAGTGTTTAGGCAGAATTCAGGGTCCTTTTCTGGGTTCATACAGCCCTTGAAATATACCTTTATGCTAACGGTAATCATGTTTGTCACAATTATTCCTTTTGCTATGTATCTTTCCCACTGTACGTGAGTTCCTGGAGTCTGGGAGAAAACCTTTTTGTTTTTTCCGTAGTTAAATCCCTGTGGCCCCACTCCCTCATCTCTACCAAGTTCTTACAGTGTTTGTTGCATGTAAATCTTCAAAAAAGCTTGTAGAATGATTAAGCAATGGAAAATTAAAGCTTCTAACATGGCACCGGGTGTGCCTCTGTGTCACATACCAGCTCACTGAAAAGTCTTTGGTGTTTCTCTGCTTCAGCAACCTTCAACATCTACAGAGCAGGAAAAACTCATTCGATTCATTGGAGAAGACGAAAATATTCATACCAAACCTCTGTTTTGTATAGAAGATTTGACTTCCTGGGTATGTATCTGAAACCTACCTAGGAAATTCAAAACAGAGCTCCTAAGTAATGTATTTTGCAAATGTCTTTTTTTTTAATTCCTAGAAAACTCTTATTTGTTTACCTTAACTTTATAAAAACTTCTCATTCTCATCTTTAAATCTCATTTTAAGATCAATATTATATTCCTCATTTAAAAAATTTCTTGGTCAATATTGGACCAATTTTTAAATATTTGGTGGGCTGTATTGAGAATTGTGATAAGTATATAACTTCAACCACAAGAATTACTAGAAATTGGAAACTCAGAGATAATGGCTATGGAAACTCATGAAGAAAGCAAATTTAAATTTTCTCCACAGAAATTTTATTCTAGGACCATGGTAGCTTAAGTTATCTCTGGATTAGTATCTCTCTGACTACATAACTCCGTGGCTTTAGGACTTTATGGATGGGCTTTGTTCATTAATCCCCTGAAACTGTGTACAATATTCTGTGTATTTGTTCATATAGTGCATTTTTTTTTTTGTTTGTTTGTTTGGGTTAAGGGGAAGAATCAATTTCATCATAGTTCTTTATCTAAAGTTAAGAACCGTTTCATTATTAGGAGAGCTGATCCATTTGAGAAGGCAGTGTGGTATGTGGGCTGTGGGGCTTTGGGGGGTGAGTAAGGGTGGATGACAGCTAGATCCCTAAGGTGGAGGCATGGCTCAAAGTAGAGGCAAATTGTGGGGATGTACATTCAGGGAGGTTGCTGGAAATAGGATTCAACTTGGTAGGAAGAATCGGAGAAAGCCATGTGGAGTCAGGTGGGAGCTTGTAAAATTGGAGTGAGAGTGTTACATGGGATAAGGGGTTATAAGCACATTCTCCCATAGTGGTGCTTTTTTAATAAGTTTTAAAATAATGTATTGATGTGTCAGTTGTTAAGACTGTGAGGCAGAAATGTAAACAGAAGCAGTGGGAACAGAGTACAATGTCTTGAGACATATCAAAAAAAAAAAAAAAAGGAAAAGAAAAAGGTAGCCCCTTTTTATCCACTAACTCCCACAAGTCCTAGCCACAAGCTCTCTTGCCTTAGATTTGATTACTTGGGATAAGAATCCTGCTGTGCCATGCGGGATAGGCCTCTGGCTCAGGCCCTAAAGCCAGATAGGAAACAGAGAGGAGACCAGAAGCCTGTAGCATAGGGCAAAACTGAGGAGCATTGCCTTTCCTTTGTGGGTGGGGCTCCCTGCTCCCAGATACTATCATTTTGTATGGTGCTGTGTGGTGCCACTCATTTGGCCCAGCTGGGGAGGATGTGGACTGTGATTTCCTTTGGAAGGGAGACGAAGGATCAGATGTGGGGGATCAACAGTATTTTCAACGCAAGATTTAGACGTTCTGTCTTTGCCTCTGTCATTTGGGCCGAGGGATAGAAGTTCTTTGTTTTCCTCACACAAGTACCATGCATTCCAGGCATGTACTATGTTAAGAGCAGTGATTAATTTACCCTTTTTGTAACAGCAACAGGGAAGCTCTGTTAAAATGGTGACTCTAGAAAATATGGCCCAACTGGTAGTAGTATCAAGTCCAGCTAGGAGTTCAGTGCTGAGTATTGGGTCCTATGAAGCTGAGCAGAAGTCAGATCTTCTCTAAGGCACTCCCAAACAAAAGGTTAGTCCAATCCAAAACCTATTGGTAGAGTAAAATCTCAGGAAGACCAAGTCAAAAAGGCCAAAGACAGAATTGGAGCCAGACAGAGACTAGCTTGAAGCTATAGCAGGTAGGCACAAGCAAAGAGGATCAATGCAAATGATTCCAAGAGCCACATGGTTCGTGTTTGTCTCTGTCACACAAAGTAAAAGAGCATAAAAAGCAGAAGAAAGTTAAGACTATGAGACGAGGGCCATGGCAGTAACCGTGATTATCCTTGAGGCACCTACTTTAGTGTATGGGTGATACCACCTGGCTTACATTGGGGATGCTTGCACCCGAAGGTGCAGCATTTCAGACCAGGGGAACTTCCCATGAAAGGTTTAAAATGGGCTACAAAACATTAATCTCTAATTGTCAGTATCAAAACAGAGGGACATTTTTCTGGCACGCTGTAACTCAATATATATTTACTGACAGAACAAGAGAGAGTCAGAAGGCTCAAATACACACAGTTAACAGTGTACAATCCTGGTTTACGTTGAGGTCCACCTATAGTTAGAGTTACGTCATAGGGCTGTCAGCCATGTATGGTATTCCAGTTCCAGAAGCCTCTGCTCTAAAAACCTTTCTTTTGTTAAAAAACACATAAGTTAGTAGCACATGCTGTATGTGTAGGCACAGCCGCATCACAGGCTGCTAATCCAGGCTGAGAAATGACAGTATTTACTTTCCAAACAAAGTTACACCAGAAGGGCCTGCAACACAGAAAGAGAAAAATATGTGACAGAGAAAATAAGACAGTGAGATTTTTAGAATAACATGAAAAAGTTAACACAGTTTCTTTTCTCCAATTTTCTTTTGGAAGAAGGTAGCATAGTGTGATGAAATGTGTGACTGAGGATGGGGGGCCTGGAAGATTTTGCTCTCGCCACTGGATCATGCTGCGATTGTGGCAGGCTGCCAACCTCCTCTCATCTCCCTTTCCATCTAGAGTATAGCGTTCATCTTGTACTTGCTTCTGGTTGGGAAATACAGATACATAAGATTTTTAAAAGTACACAGTTTTAGAAAAATGTCATAATATTCATTAGAAAATATGCTTATAATTTTTGTCCTTTAAATTTCCTTTCTCATCTTCCTTTTATTTTGTTTTCAGGCATATATCTAGAGCCAAAATAAATAGGTTTACTTTTTCCTATATTTTCTCTGCCTGGCAAGGTTTACCCTTTTAACTGATATTTATGAAGTTGTCTAAGGAATTTAAAGATCTTACTGGATTTTGCAATGTTATGTTTAGTATGATGAAGTAAATTTTGTTTCTTTTGTTATTGTTTTCCCTACCTCTTCTTTACAACTATAATCAAATTCATGCCCACATGTAGTATGAATCATTTGGACACTGCTATGCTATTTGGCCACAGACAACCCCTATTCTTTTTGGTTTTAAGGGTATGTTTAACCATCTATTAGATAAATATGGGTAGTAGAAAATGAATATTCCAGAAGGTTTTATCCAGAACACATAGATTCTGGATAAATAATCCCTGAAAACGTAGATTATTAATTATTAGGACTCTGAGTTTATTTCTACCACAAATTTTCTCTGTCAGAGGGAAGAAGCTAACAAAGGTACATTGGCCCAAAAGTATCTTGAAGCAATGGCTATAATTGAATATATGCAAGATAAATTAACGTAAGTATGAGGCACCACAGTGGTAAGAGGATGAAGGTTGCTGGCTGAAAAAATCTACACTTTTTGACTTTGGTTCCCCTGTTTTGTCCTCACTAGTGGGATGGGTATTTTCAAATCTTCTGCTAAAAGCAATGAACTACATTGGTGTTATAGGAACTCCTGTCCTTACCCACAGAAGAGAAAGAGGAAGATAGAGAAGTGTGTATATATGGGGCGGGGGTGGTTGTTAGGAATGATCCAATTCAATATGTTTCTAAGAGAGGACAACTTAGGGGAAAATATGAAACTGGAAGAAACTACTGTGTTTGAGAAAGAATGTTACGTAACCCAAAGAGTAAGATGGGCAATATAGTTGAGATGACTAAGGATGTCAAAAGAAGACCATAGCCATATAGAAAGAAATATGAAGATCTGACAATTAAGTTTGTGAATTCATCCTAGAAAAGTGCTGCAGACCTCACTGATAAGTATCACTATGGTCACCTTCAAAGTACTCTTCTTGGGAAGCTATGCACAGACACTAGTGCCTAGTCCACCCTTCAAAGCAATTTTGGAACTCTTTTTTTTTGAATGGCCATTGGAGCTGTTGTTATATCACCCTTGATGTCCTGAAAGTCATCAAAATATCTTCCTTTCAATATTTCCTTTATCTTTGGGTAAAAATAAAAGTCATTTGGAGACCAGATCAGGTGAATAGGGAAGATATTCCAACATAGTTATTTGTTTACTGCCTACAAACTCCTTCACAGTGCCATGTGAGCTGCTGCATTGTTATGCAAAAGCCAAGTGAAGTGAAAAATTCAGGTTATTTTTATTTACCTTTTTCATGCAACCTTTTCAGCACTTCCAAATAGTAAATTTGGTTAACTGTTTGTCCATTTGATACAAATTCCTAATGAATAATACCTCTACATCAAAAAAAGTTAGCAACATCATTTGACTGTTGATTTGGACTGACCAAACTTTTTGGTCATGGAGAATGGGTGACTTCCATTGTGCACTTTGATACTTTGTTTCAGGGTTGTATTGGGCACCCATGTTTCATCACCAGCAATAAGATGACCCAAAACATCATCTTGCCTCTCCAAAAGGTCTTGGCAACTTTCACTTTCCTTTATTTTTGTTCATTGGTAAGCTTCTTTGGGATCATTTTTGCATACACCTTACTCATGCCATGATTTTCAGTTAAGATTTTCCAAACTATTTCTCTATCAGTGTTTACTTACTTGGTCTGCTATACTTCTCACAGTCAGCCAATGATTTTGACTCACAATTTGATAAATTTTTGTAATGTTTTCATTAGTGCTATTCTTAACTGGCTGCCCTGACCTCTTTTCATCAGTGATGGTTTCTCTACCCTCAGAAAATCATTTCATTCATTTGTACATTGCTTTTTCTTCATGGCATTATCCCCATAAACTTGGACCAACATGTCCTTGATTTCATTTTCCTTCTTTCCAAGTTTAACAGGAAATTTAATGTTTATTCGTTCCTCTAATTCAAGCTCCAGCATTCTCACGAGAGCACACAAAAACATGCAACAATAATGAATGCCAATCAGCAAGATACTGCCACATATCAACATGAACATAGCTGTGAGATGCTGATATATTTACTGAGTTGTTTGGACAACATAAGCACATGGTGGCAAGTTTGCAAACTTAATTGGCACATGTTGTATAACATGTCATGTAGTAATTAAGAAACATCCCAAACTAGTTTTGTTGATTGTAAAGTTAAAGTTTATAGGTGCTAGAAAAGAAGGGACATTATTGGATTTTTTATTTTTTAGAGCACATGAATTAAAAGAAACAAAAATTAACTCCCAAAATGGGGCTCCCTGGCAATTGATAGAGAATTCCAAATAACCAAAAGTCAGTTTTTACTAAGAAATGATAATATGTTGTATTCTTAAATTACAACATGGTTGCTACTCTGACATTAGCATCTAACGTAGTTCCTGGGCCCCCAATTCTTGTTTAATTATTAATTCTGCCACTTCCCTTATTTCTCCCCTTTAGACACATTCATCTAATCTCATTGCTTGTTTTAGTCAGTGAGTTTCTATATCCAATATACTTTTACTACCCTTTCCATTTTGTTCTGTGTTTTTGATGTGTTTGTTCACATCAGGGAGGTTGAAAGCAGAGCCAGACAGGCAGAGGAGAAGTTTGAGGATGTAAATGAGAAACTCCATTATACCCTTATAAAAAATAATGATCTGGAGAAGGAACTAGAGGAAATAACTAAGGGACCTACACACAAAGAGCCTGAAAGAGAAGAAGAAAATGAAAAAGAAAAAGGGGAAGAAGAAGAAAAAACAACAGAAGTATACGAAGAAGACGATGTCAAGTCAGCAGAAGGCTCCTCAAAATCACCAAAGAAAGGTAAGACTTTCTCATTTTGCTTCACTTAGGTTATATTTATGAAAGAAAACTTAGCAGGGCCACACATATTTTAGAAGATCATAAATATCTTTAATTCTGTTCTACTAGTTTATACTTCTCATAGGAATCCACATTTAATAATTGTTTTAGGCAGACAACTCACAAAATGGAAAACCAAATGATTAATAATTGTGAATTAATAAGTTAACATCAAATACAATTTTTATTTACAAAACTGGCAAAGATATTTTAAAAATAAAACAGTGTTGATAAGAAATGGCAATGTACAGTAGTTAATTTTACAGATAATACTTGTGGATAGACAGATACAACAGCCTTCTTAGAAAATAACTTGAAATATAACCTAAACATTTGTACCTTCATATTAATCTGAAATTTAAAAAGAAAATAATTTGATAATATGTATAGATTATTTAATTTCATAGATATGTATGTATGTATGTTCCTAAAACATGCATACACTTTAACCTAATAATTTTACACGTGAGAATCTAAGAAATAATCCTAGAGAAAAAAATTAATGCAAAAATATCTTTAGTATATTGTTTATGTGATAGAAAAAAATAGAAACAACCTATCTGTCCAATCATAGAAGATTTAAGTAAATTATGCCATATCAATATACATGCATATTATACAACTATTAAAATGGTATTTAAAAGGAGTTTGTAAATGAAATGGGAAATGTTTATGTTACAATATCAAATGCAAGAAGCAGGATATGACACAATTTTTTAAAGCTAGAAAAAAGACCAGAAAGAAATATGTCCATATATTGGCAGACATTGTCTCTGATGACGGAGGTTTATGGAGAACTTTGTCTTTATTTTACTTGGGGTGACTTACTGGATTTTCTGTGATTAAGAATATCTTCTACAGGAAGAGCAAGTTAACTTTTCACTTTTTTTTAGACAGAGTCTCACTATGTCACCCTCAGTAGAGTGCTGTAGCATCACAGCTCACGGCAACCTCAAACTCTTGGGCTTACATGATTCTCTTGCCTCAGCCTCCCAAGTAGCTGGGACTACAGGCACCTGCCACAACGCCCAACTATTTTTCATTGTAATTGTTATTGCTGTTTGGCAGGCCTGGGCTAGGTTTGAACCTACCAGCCCTGGTATATGTTTTCATTTACTTATTTATAATTAGTTCTATAATATTCCCACAAGCAGTTCTCCATATTCCCAATATTTTTTATTTTTTGCTTTTATCTCCACCTGGTGGTCTGTTCCCAGGACAACTCTTGGTGCAAGGGATAGTACTGGGAAGGGAATTACTTTCTGTTTTTCTCTGTTATCCTCCCAAAGGCAGTAAAGTTAGTCAACCCCTCAGAGCCCAGACCCTGGAAATAGAGGCATCAACACTGTGAGGAAGAATCTGAGCTCATTCTACTTCTTTCAGCTTTGAATTGGTGAAAATGTTATTTATTCCAAGTGTGACATTCTTTAGTTTTAGGTTTGAATATATATGAGATAGTTTTCATAAATTGTAAAAATTTCATCCTCTCATATTCTGGATGTAGTTTTGTCCTAAAAATTTGAAAACTACCTTTTCTAGATTTAGAAAGATAATATACAAACTATACAAAAGGCCTTTTTGTTAAACTGAAGAGGTTACTTCAATATGAATGAGGGTCTTTAGTTTTGTCCACTCCCATGAACAAATCCAGAATGGAGAAATTTTAATGATTGACCGCATTTAAACTTTGGGAAATGAATTCTGAATCTTGACTATATATGCGTATAATAGCATAAATTAGTCCCAACCTGAGAACTATAACCTATACAAACACATAGCCACTCTTCTCGCCACTTCCAGACACACCATTAAAGTCTTTGCCAGGGGGCTCAAAAGTAGAGAATGAGAAGCCTTGAAAAAAGTAGAGCTGGTGCTAAGCACAGCAATCTTCATGCCTTGCAGGTGACCTGAACAGAGATAGTCTCCAGAAATCCATAAGTTAGACATTTCATAGGTAACCCCTTAAAAAGTGCAGAAACTTTTGGAGCAGTCTGACATTGATATTTTTGCAGGACTTAGTGCAATGACATCACTTTTTTCCCTGAGAATCATTAAGTGAAGGAATAGAAAATTATATTATGATAAAGGAAGGAGCCTTGTGAATGCTGAGTAAAGAGAATACCTGATCAGAGTAGAGGGATATATTTGTTTTTTGTTTTCATAGTCACTATTTTTAATAATTAGCAAATTACTGTGTTCTGAACTGTGAGTAAAGAAAGCAATTGAGAGGGGAGTTTATAAAGGTGAATGTGGCTTGGTCCCTGATCTCAAAAGGATCTATAGTTGGGGTGGGAAGGATACACTAAAAGCAATACAAAGTGTGAACAAGAGCAACCAGATGTAGGGTGGAGGTGGCAGCAGTCAGTCTGAAGAATTCTAATTGGGACATTGGGTGTCATGGAGCCACTTTTCATGAGCATATTGGGGATAGCAGGCTTGATGACCAGAGGCCTTCTGTACCCATCCCAGAAGTGAGGCTTGGGTAGGGCCTGTGCCTAGGAGATTGGAGAGAAAAGGACGGGGGGACAGCAGAGGGGCACAGAAATGGATAAGGGAGGATTCTGAAGAATAACTCTATTTGAAATTTTTTTCACCAAGCTTGAGATGAGTACAAGAAGGAAGGAAATGATTTTTTCTCTTTTTCTTCGTAGCTCCATGACCATATAGCCCTCTGCCCCAGGACCCAGAACTCAAGATAGTTAACTGACCATATTTAAACTTTGGGAAATGAATTCTGAATCTTAATAACCAACTAAAGAATCATCTTTTTTTCACATAGCTTGTTTGTAGCTTAGAGGTTACTCAAGTAGAATGGAATTTAAAACTATTTTGTAAATTAAAAGCCCTTAGTAAATATAAGGTGTTATTGCTACAATGCTCTAATTTTTTTTTTTTTTTTTTTTGTCTTTTTAGAAGTACCACGTGAGAACATTAAATCCAGAGCCCGGTCTAAATCCACTTACAAAACGAAATCTAAGTAACATCCACAGAGCACTGGGGTTCACAGTGGCTATATCTACTGAGCACACCCCACATGCTGCTGTGCTATGGCACTCACAGTGTGGCTCAATTTGAGAAACTCCCTTTGTAACAGCTAGAAGAGCCGTGACATAACAACGCAAGAACATTTTCTCTTTAAAAGTCACAATGATAGCTGTAGGGAGTCAGTGCATTAGCCTTACTTCCCAGATTAAACACAGATTATGCAAAAGTTTGGTAGCCTCTTCAGTTGATTTCTTAATAGAAGTCTATGAGAAGTGTCAATTTTTATCAAGAAAATAATGCTTTTTGAAGACTGGATGCTGCAGAGAAGACTGGCAAATAAAAAGCATTAGTTTTTAATTTGGAAGGGAGGATCCTGATGATGCCCTTAGGTTCCTATAGCATATCTGGATTTCTTATCATTTGAGGCGTTTTTATGATTTGCCTGATCTTCAGAATAGCCTTACAAAGTAGGTGGGGAAGACACCGTTATCCCCATCTCTCAGAAGGTGAAACTAAGGTGCAGAATGGCTTAAGACTTCAGCAGTCACAGAGCTGATTAACACCAGAGCCCCTAGCTCACTGGACTCATATCTAGACGGTTTGACAATGGCAAAGGGCCACCAGACCATTGCTCAAATCGTTTCCTTAATAGGGACCTGAATCACTGAAGATTCATCAGAATCTTTTTTTATTTTCCTTTTACTGCCTCATTTATCCGCTCTATTTACGACACCAAATCCATCTAGGCATGAGAGGTGGACTAACATGCACAAATAAATTGCAAATGACAAGTACATGATCTGGGCAGTCAGCAGGGGTTGCTTCCTACCACACTGCTCCTGGCTCACTTGCATTTGCTCTAATTTCTAAACACCTATGGTGAGTTTTCAACACATGCTTTGGCTGCACATATTTGGTATTCTTTTGGGTTTATCTCCTAGAATTTTAGACCTTTGCCTACCCTGTCAGCCTCAGAAATCCCCCAACTCTTGAGCCCCAGCTTTATTTAAGCAATAACCTGGCCAGGCCTGCTGTTAATGATCATCAAAGTATGAGGGATGGGTTTCAGCACTGCTTAGGATATATCTAAGCCTACTGGATGAAGTCTGGTCAATTCCATTCTTTATCTCTAGTGGAAGAAAACATGAAATTCTTCACACACTTGGCTATAACTCATGACCCAACTGGCAGAAACAGCTGAAGCTATTGGCTCATGTTTATAGTTGCTGGTGCAGAGACAATCCTACCTTTGTTCTTTCCAAAAGAGATTTCTGGATGACTCTAGCAAATCTGGGGGCTTTTCTGTGGGGTTGCAGAATAATTTTTATTAACTTTCCATTTCACAGCAATGAGGGGTCATTTCCATACATAGCAGTAGCCTCCATCCCCAACCATGAGAGCCCATCCCTCAGAATGTGTCAAATACCATGTCATCTTCATTGGATAGAAGGCTCTAAATGCCAACATTATGTCTGCTGCCACTACAATTAAAATGAAATGTTTGGTATCATAGACCTATGTTAGTTGAGACAGTTTGACAATAAGCCACAGAAACCTATTCTTGCAAAACCCAAGTAAAAGGATAATTTATCAAAAGAATGTTGGGAAGCTCAAGGAATTGAAAGGAATGCTAGGAACAGACAGGAACCAAGTAGTTTTTAGATGGTCTCAGGCACAATATTTGCTTTACCAATCACCTTAGTACCATACTGCCAAATAGACTCTAATAATTTCTTCTGTCCTTAATTATTCTGCCATAGTCTCAAAATCCTGAGAGACAGTGTATCTCGTGTCACAAACCACCCCATCCATTTGCCAGGGATGGTGAGAAGACTTCAGAGATCTCTGACTTCCTTAAAGGGAAAGAAAGACACTTTGCTCTACTGTTCTACTAAGATTATAACACAGCATGGGGACAGAGGATGTCCCAAAAGTCGAGGTTGTGCTAGGAGAGCATAATGAACGTTAGGTGGTTTTTTTTAAAAGTGTGCTATGGGGAAGGAATCTCCACTGTCGTTCTCTTCAAGCTAGCCTGGGCAGCTCCACTCTCCCAAGTAATGGTTTGTGTAGTTTTAGACAGTCCTGGAGGTGACTCCCTGAGCAGAGTGGAGGCTCATCACTGGCGTTCAGGCTGTGAGGTGAAGCTGTTATGCTTGGGCTATGGGAGACAGTCACTCTGTACTCAGATGTCCAGACAGAACTATTTCTGACTATCCAGTGGAGAGGAAGCTGGTTGGCATATTTATACTCCTCCTCTTGTCCCAGCCCCCAGTCTCAGTGGCAACATGTTCTACGTCCCTCTGAAGCTGAGATGGTAGTGTTTCAAGGTACATACTGTAGTGTTCTTAGGGACCTTAGGAAGCTTGGTGAGCAAGCCCCTTGTTCACCAGGCCTGAACCTTCAACACACACCATGCCTACTCCATGCTCATGGGCACCACAAGATTCTCCCCTGAGAGATCTGGTCCTATTTGCACAATTGGTCCTACTGATTTGACCATGGTTAATGGGTAGCACACATTGACTGTACTTTCCTCTTGTTCATGGCCTTTCTTAGCTGACATCAAGGATATTACCTAGGAAACCTACATCTTGCATGTTGCTTTCCAAGATGGTTGTACATTCTGCTTACAGACCTGCCCATTTCTAAAATCTCAAATGTCCCACCTACCAGCAAGTATTTTCCTATTGGAAGCAGAGTAGTTTCTTGAAACTTAGGAATATAATTGTTGTAGCCCTGTTTACCTGTAAAACTGAAATGCTTGCTGTCTGACCATGAGGCTGAGACACTCATAGCTATTCATATGAAGTAGTGCCTAGAGTTCATCAGGACTTCCATCTCTGCCTCAAAGATGGAGAGTTTATTCCAGCCAGGTTGACCACAGCCTCAAGCATTGCTCAACAGGTTTACTAATCTCCCTAGCCTCAGAGATTAACTCTGCAGCGTGCAGATTTTCAAATCTTCTTTCAAGCTTCTCTCAAATGGTACATTGAAAAATTTGACCAACAGGGAAGACAGACTTACAGAAGTTCCTTAAGCAATCCCAGTCTAGGGCAGTGCCATTTGGCCTGGATGGTGCTCCTGTTCTTGCATGTCTGATGAAAAGGCTCCTGTAAGAATGTGGTGGATTCTGTTTGTTTGGAGGACCCTCTTGTATTTGCAGGGTTTGAGCCCCATGAGAACCTGATCTTGCAGAGGCATACTTTATACTAGCTCTAGGCCAGACACTTTCAAAAGTCTGAAGGTAAGATTAACAGTTCCCATGATTGGTCTTGCCAAGGCAAATGGCTTTTTGGCAGACGTGATATTCTCACTCTCACTCCTAGCCAAGATGTCCAACAAATTTTGGAGTTCACAAGGTACTCCTAGTAATATGTCTCCCATTTCTTCAATGACCATCCAAATAATCAAACCTAGGCAACAAAGAAAGAAGATTGTATGTTTTTTGGCTTTAACTATTGCCCACCAAGAGGAAAACCTCTTTTGTCCTGCTTTTGCTCTATTATGATCCTAACAGCTGTACACTTGGAAACAATTGCTTGTAATATCATGGTGGGATTCAAACACAGGAGTGTCAGTCCTAAAACAACCACTCTGGTAGCAGAAAACTACTGGCTATCAGTCTACCTTTGAAATATGAAAGCAACATTTGGAAGGTGTGAAGCTCCTATTTAATGCAGCCTGATTGCTGTCATTGTTGCCCTGAGGTAAAACCAGAATAATAGTAATAGCCATTATTTATTAAACATGTACCTTATGTAAACATTGTGCTACATGTGTCACACATTATCTCATTTAACCACAACAACTATGTGAGGTAGCTTCCACTTTTATCCCTATTTATATTCAGGATTTATAGTATTTCCAAGGTTAAACAGTAAGTAATAGACCCTAGATCAAATCTAGGATGTCTGATAGTGGAGCCCAAGCTTCCAGCTACAATTGAAACAGTACTATTTCTCCAGACTCAGAAAAGGCTGGAAGTATAGTTGACAATCCCTCCTTCAAAGGACTTGACTTTCACATCCTCTAATGTCCAGCTCAATTACTGACTGAATGCACTCACACAAAACCCAGAATTTTAGAGGGCACTGGAACCTTCTGCCAAAGAAAATGGTAGTAGCCAGGAGCAATCCAGCATGGAGGTTATATACTTAGAGCCATCCTGCCATGGCCCCCAAGGATGTGCAGGGCGGAAGCTTTGGCACAGTGACCTACTGAGCCTTCCAGATAGGGGATTACAAACTGCATAGCCCCAGCTCTACCCTGATACTACTGGTGAGCTAGGGTGGCTCTTGCAATTGTAGTGAGGGCCTTCAAAGTCTCCGTAGGGCACCTTTCTGGTGATTTTGAGCCCAGCAACCTGCACTACACCAGTACTTAAGCCATCTGCCTGAACAATAAATACAGGTCTAGACAGATCAAAGGGTTACCACCTCACTGTCAATCCCCAAATGCCCTGGAACACCATTGTCACAGAATGTACCACAGATTTGTTCCACTCTTATGGCCATGTCATTTTGCTCATGGTGGACTCCAAAGTTGAAGTGGAACATCTTATCCTTTGTCAGCTCACTGCTACTCTATTAATATTAAATACCAGGAAGTTCCCCAGAACATGTCATAGTTTTGGGTTGCACCGTCCAACTTGTCATCCATGCATCATTTCAAGATGAGCTATCAGCTGGAATGCAGCACCTGGAACTCAAGAAAAGACTTCTGCGGCTGAAACCTTACAGACAGCACAATCAGTTCACCTAGCTAGTCTCTGAAAAGAATCTGCCTTTGACTGTTCACTATACCTTTTCACCCACAACACAGTTTCATAGCAATTTAGCCCATTATTTCTCTCCCATCAAGCCCACCCACCCCAACAGCTGGTTAACATAGGACACACCAATGGCCACTCAAGCAGACCTGAAAGGTGTCCTCTGACATGCTAATGAGAAATTTAAATATTGACCAGTTCCAGATATCAGAGAAGACCAACAAGTGGGAGATACCATAGGCACTCCCTGTCACGACCCCTACTCTATGCACTGGTCTCAGTCCCGCAGGAAGGAACCAGATGTGACACGGATTAGAAGTACAAGCTTGCAGGAGGCGGGCTAACCTTAGTTGCAGGGTAGCTCCAAGCCCCCTCCGCAATGGCTATTTATTAAGGTTATACACAACAGGTGTGAAGAGTTAAGGTAATTGACATACACAACAGGTGTGGAGTTAAGATAATTGACATACACAACAGGTGTGGAGAGTTAAGGTAATTGACGTACACAACAGGTATGGAGTTAAGGTAATGGACATACACAACGGGTGTGGAGAGTTAAGGTAATTGACATAAACAGGTGTAGAGAGTTAAGGTAATTACATATAAGGATTACCACGTGCTCTCCTCACGTTCTTTCCCCACAAGCCTCAGGAAGAACTACTAAGCATCAATGTTTAACACATGCTTACTAGTGAGTGACTGATCTTATCTCATTCCAGAACACTGAGTTACTTGGGGGATTGCCCCCAAGTCACAAAATGTCTCTAGGCTTGCCAGGACACTGTCCTGTTCTCAGTGTCCTTTTAATGTGATAAGAATCAGTAACTGTCCTTTGCAAGCATGGTGTCCATTCCTCTACAATTCCCCAGACATATTAGTGAAATCTGTGTCACATCTCACTTCAGACAGCACTTGTCAGGGCTCAGGACTGGCCAGGTCTCAGGCCGGCTTAACTAGGTTCCGGACAGGGACCGCTGAGTTACCTTGCTCAGATTTCTTAGGTGCCTGAGGGCTATCTACTGTAGCTGGAGAAAGAGAGAGAGAATCTTAGAGAGAGTAAAGCCGTCTTCTTAGAATAGATAGATCTTAGTCTTTAGCAGTTTGGTAATCTTTAGCAGAGAGACGCCATGCTGGCGTTCTGCAGGCAGGAGAGGAGACAGAGTCAGAGTAAGCGGGTCCGTGATAGAATGTGCACATTCCCAACTGCCTTCTTCAGCCTAATATAAGGCCGATCTCATGTCTCTCAACACCACAGGTGTAGAGACTGCCAGTTCACCACTGCTCTCATCTCTTGAGCTCTGATGTTTGTTAGCAGAGGTAAATCCCTCTCCATGCCCTTTTCACCAAGGTGTTCCATTGAGCTATACAGGTATTTCTCATAACTCTCACTCCTCCTAGCCATAGGCTATATGGGCTGCTACAAATCTGATGTTGACAAAAGGTACTGTGCTATAAGGAACTATGAAAAGTCATAATGGCCTACCCTGGCATTCACCTCCACCTGTTCTGTTTCTGATTTCTGTTATTCTGTTATTCATGAACCAACATGACTATCTCCTTCATTACTCATGCCAAAATTTGCTAACCTGGTATCAGAAACCATTCATTCATATGGTATGAAAAGTGACCAACAACAAAAAAAAAAAAAGGAAAAAGAAAAGTGACCAACAACACTTGGTGCCATCTGAATTCCAATTACCAATAACTCTGGGATGGGTATGGGCCAACATGGTGGTAATGAGAAACACTTCCGACTTTAGGAATGCTCTAATTGACAGTGGCACATTATATGGGCTGAACCATCTATGACCATGACCTGGCTGGTCCATAATAGCAAAGTGTATAAATAGATTAGACTTCTAGGAAATCACCCATGAGTTCCTATCTATTGCTACTTCATCAGTGTTTGCTTTCCTCTTTCAATATTTTCTTACTTCCCTTTTTGGCTTTATTGGATGTGATAGCCCCTTGGGTTCCATATTTTGTATTTCACCACCTCTGCATAGGTTAGTTTTACCTGCTCCTTTAGTTTCACCATCTCCTTTTGACCCCACCAGAGGCCACTCAATCTATGGATTTCAGCCCTCCCACACCCCGATAACCAAGGATGGGCCTTAGGAAAAGGGACTTGAGAAGACGTTTCTTTTAATACGATAATGGAAATATTTTTCAGAACTGGATGAAATAGCCTTTTGAAACAAAACTGAAAATTATCTCAATATATAGTAACCTTATAGGTAGATTGTTGTATCAATAAATGAATTTGGCATGGCTTTACGAAAAGGTAGGTTTTTAAATTATCTGATAGTCCTGCATAAACTTGGGAAGGTGCGTTGCTTGGCTAAAGTCCCAGGACATAACAAGTTTCTTTGGCTAAGAAAAGCTTAGAGCCAGACTAGAATGTGCAGTTTTCCCCACTGTAGATAGAGGTAAGGAGGTGGCCTAGAGACAGATATATGGCAGAGATGACCCTAAGATGGCATCATTTCACAAAATACTGGTGGTGAGTTTTTGTTTGTTTGTTTTGTTTTCTGAGGGAAGAAGAGAGAGATGGCAGAGAGAGGGAGTGTTAACTAAGAAATAATAGGATAGGTAAAGCATACTTTCTTTGAGCCTTATTACTTAAACATAATGGAAAATAGTCTGGGCGGCACCTGTAGCTCAGTGGGTAGGGCACCAGCCACATACACCAGGACTGGCAGGTTTGAACCTGGCCCCGGCCTCCTAAACGACAACTGCAACAAAAAAATAGCCAGGTGTTGTGGTGGGCACCTGTAGTCCCAGCTACTTGAGAGGCAAGAGAATTGCTTAAGCCCAAGAGTTTGAGGTTGCTGTGAGCTGTGACACCACGGTACTCTACCCAGGGCGACATAGTGAGACTCCATCAAGAGAAAGAAAGAGAGAGAGAGAGAGAGAGAGAGAGAGAGAGAAATTGTCTTCAACAGACAAAATGCTCCAAATTTTCTATATTGCCAGGAGCTTAGTTGCATTTTCCAACTGAAATAATGTTCAGCAGGGGGTGGTGCCTGTGGCTCAGGGAGTAGGGCACCGGTCCCATATACCAAGGATGGCAGGTTCATACCCAGCCCTGGCCAAAACTGCAACAATAACAACAAAAAATAATAATAATAAAAGAGTAAATACAACTTTCTTGGGTGGCACCTATGGCTCAGTGAGTAGGACGCCGGCCCCATATACTGAGGGTGGCGGTTTTGAACCCAGCCCCGGCCAAACTGCCACAAAATTATAGCCAGCCATTGTGGTAGGCACCTATAGTCCCAGCTACCAGCTACTCAGGAGGCTAA
The DNA here is from genome assembly GCA_963574355.1 of Loris lydekkerianus. Taxonomy (NCBI): domain Eukaryota; kingdom Metazoa; phylum Chordata; class Mammalia; order Primates; family Lorisidae; genus Loris; species Loris lydekkerianus. The sequence goes on from CAUYPK010070050.1 coordinate 21,618, forward strand.
GGCAAGAGAATTGCCTAAGCCCAATAGCTGGAGGTTGCTCTGAGCTGTGATGCCACGGTACTCTACCGAAGGTGACAAAATGAGACTCTGTCTCTAAAAAAAAATAATATTCAGCAGGGTTTTATGGGCTGAAATTCATAAACAAAACTCCTTTATAGGTATTTTTATGCAAAAATGTTTAGTTCCACTGTGGATAGCAGGAACCCATCTCAAATATAAAATAATAACATCAGATAACATAAGAATTAGAGGCAGAGCAGTTGGAGGGGGAGAAAACTAGTGAGGCACTAAACCATCACTCTATGAGACAGCAACTTGGAAATTCCCATTACAAGTAGCATGTTATAGCCAACCTCCCTAGTTCCCATAAAAATAGTTTCATTCACACAATGCTATAAATGAAGTTTCAGAGGCTCTTCTGTTTTGTGAAATAAAATGTAATTAAGACCATTTCTAGAGGTGGCTTTAATACCATAAATCTGTTGGTATTGGGTAAGAGCCTATATATGATGAAAAGTCATTCATTTTATCATTTTGTACCTTATTTTGAAATTATATTTGTCATTTAGAAATTTGGTAGTAGGATTTGACACATTGAATTAAACAATCCCTGGTAAAATCAAAACATATACTTAAAAACAAGTAGCATTTTGGTAATATTTTAGTAATATTAGAAATGTTTTATGATTTTTATGTTTATAACATTCTATAAACAGATACTTTTTTATTTACTTGGCTTATTTTTCCATAGATACGCATTTCTAATTGTATAAGGCGAATTAATGAACAGAAAGTCTCACAGGAATGCACTTACATTAAGAAATGTCTGTACAAGAAAAAGAATACATCAGGGAATGTATAGATTACATAGTGTTATTACTTGTTGAAGAAATAAGCAAGCTGGTAAATTCTATATTGAAAATACATTACTCTTAGCCCCATATTTATAGTAATTGTTCTTAAGATTTTAAAAGCAACATGTATCAGATAAATGTCTTTGTCATTGTATTTCTTTATTTTAAAAAAGGAGTCTCCATAAAATGAATTCCTTTTAAATTCTTTAATTAGGTATGAATTTTATATCCAACCTGAGTGCATCTCTTTTTGCCCCCATATTTCAAGAACATTTAAGTGTCACTATTTTGTAGCTATCAGAGTTAGATGCGGAACAAAAGGAGTGAGTGTGGTAGGGAAGAAATGACTAGGGTGTACCTTTGAAGAATTGGTAGTATAGTTGCAGAGAAAGCTATTTTTTTGAGGCAGAGTCTCAAGCTGTTGCCCTGGGTTGAGTGCCTTGGCGTCACAGCTTACAGCAACCTCAAACTCTTGGGCTTAAGCGATTTTCCTGCCCCAGCCTCCCAAGTAGCTGGGACTACAGGTGCCCGCCACAATGCCTGGCTATTTTTTGTTGTTGTGTCATTGTTGTTTTAGCTGGTGCAGGCCGGGTTCAGACCTGCCAGCCTTGGTGTATGTGGCTGGCACCCTACCCACTGAGCTACGGGTGCCACCAAGAAGGCTATTTCTTTCTTTCTTTCTTTTTTTTTTTTTTTTATTAAATCATAGCTGTGTACATTAAGCAATCATGGGGTACAATGAGCTGGTTTTATATACAATTTGAAATATTTTCATCAAACTGGTTAATATAGCCAAGAAGGCTATTTAAGGACAGGGTTACAACAGAGCATGATAAACACAAGGGAAGGAGCTTGTAGGAATGGCTGTGTGAGCTGCAAAGAACTTGCCTAAGGGACCAGCAGACATACGGTAAAGAGGCCATTTGAACGAAATTCTTCAGAAGTCAAAATTTATAATAGCTACATCTAAACTCAAAATCCTTTCTGAAGTAAAATGTTAACTAAATCTACAATTGCTCTGATTGGATGATCTGCCTAAACTTATATGCCTTCTGGGTCATAACATCAACTGACTGTCTTCTCCTGTATGTTACTCCATTGTGACTTCACGCATTCCACGGGTACACCACGTGGCCACGTAGCAATCGAAGGAAGGGCAGGAAGTGGGATAGAGGCCCTCGGTCAGGGACGTGCCATGTAAGGCAGGCCCCTTACAGTTACATTATCCTTTGCCTCACTTCCCCTCTATAACATGGGAGAGTCTTTCTTTCTAGGATTTAGTGGCTCAACAGGTTTGGGAGGATTTGGGAAGGGGAGGCTTCCTTGAGTTCTATTGCTAGGAGAAGACAGGAAATTTAGCAGGTCAAACGGCAGAGGTAAAACCACGGTGGAAGGCTTCTCTGTGGACAAAGACTGCAGGGTGTGGAGGTATCGAAGCTGAACAGCAGCTGGGGTGCCTGACAGAATCTCAGCTGCCATTCTCAGGGACTCGGAGGCAGCCTTTTCCCCTTCTGCAGCGATCATCTAGAAAACAGATGTGGAGAAAAGCAAAGTGTTCTTCATTCCATGAATGTTTTAATTACTATTCAGGGTGATTCAACAAATAAGCATTGAGCATCTACTATGTGGCAGGCACTGTTGAGCACAGAACAGGTTCAGCCTTTTTCTGAAGGACATTAGAGACAGATTAAACCACTAATCATCATTTAAGATAGAAGTTGTTAAGGGTCATAAATGAAGTGTTAGGGGACTTAATGCCTGGTGGGCCTTGGAGGATTAGTAGGATTTTGCCAATATAGAGAAAAAATTGACCAGCATTCCAGGCAAAAGCATGGAATTAAGAAAGGGTGACTCCCACCTTGAGCAAAATGAACTGGTAAGCACTTCAGAAGAGAATGTGCCAGACTTATCACCAAAATACCACCCAAAAGTGGGCAAAGAGGACTAGGCTCAGAGATCTAAAAGCAACTCTTCCCAGGGGACTACCTTTCTCCCTCCCCTCTTCTCCATCTCCCCTCCAAGCCCCAAAGTTATCGATCCTTTTATGTGATTAGTGTTTCTTCCTCACCTACACCCTGTTCTTGGAGAGAAATCTGCCTCCCTTCATTTCTCATTTTCCTCTTCCCAATACCCCACCCACCAACTCCTCAATCATGAGAAGCTGCTGGCAGCCAGATCTTTCTTCTCGCTGGCGTGCCTGAGCAGGTGCTCCGAGTTCCACAGCCTTCCCTTGTCCCTGGCATTGAGGGGGTTAGGCCCAGATCAGGGCTGTCCCTCTGAACCTTGCACTGAGCTAGGGATCTAGCTCTGGGCTAACCTAGAAGTTATAAACCTAGAGATGACAGGTGACTCAGATGATTATTCAGGGAAAGATGCTGGCACTAGAAAAGAAAGCTGCTGTTTGGGGAAGAGATGCCTTTAAGGAGAGACAATGAAGACAGAGGACTTAAGAAGGAGACGGTCACTGTTAGCAGCAGCATCAGAGGAGAGATGCTGTATTCGTCAGTTCAGAGGGTATTGATTTACTTTATGAGAGCAATTTTAATAGGCCAGTAAGGGCACAAGCCAGATTCTGCCCTGTACCTGGCTAAATAGAAGGTAAATAAGCAAAGAGAAAATATTCTCCATGAGCAGGCTGTCTTTTGGATTCTCTGGTGCTCCTCAAAGAGCGGTCTCTGTGGGAAGGTAAGAGTACTCAGTGCTGGCTCACCCGCACTTTGGCCTGTCTTTGTGCTTCGGCTTCCACCGCCAGTGAGTGTTGAAGCCCAGCCGGCAGCCTCACGTCCTTACTGAAAAAGAGAGAACGTGGACATGTGGGTGTGGCGCAGCGACGTTAGAGCCAGCGCTTTCATACAGACTGCAACTCCCTCTGCTGTTGTCTCATGATGAGCAGCCAATTCTGAGTTAGCAGAGTGTACTGTCCCTAGACCTTAGAGGTAGATGGTAGGCAGAGAAGAGCTTCTCAAATGTGGATGCCTCAGATGCAAGTTTGTATTATTACTGATGCTCTAGTAGAGCTGTGGTTCTCTCTTTACAAACACAGCTAATTTTTGGAGTTGTGCTCACCTTTCCCACAGGGTTTAATCTAAACCCCAACTATTCAATTTAAACAATGAAAAACAGCCTGGTAGAGCCATACTATTAATAACAAAGATAAGAGGAATTCATCTAAGTTCATAAAAGAGAAAACTCGATTTTGAAAAGGGGAGAATTGATCAAAGAACAATACTTAATATACTGCACCAGATTGTCTTTTTACCCTGATAATAACGATGAAAACTGTGTACATGAAAAAATATGTAGTAGTTCCTCAAAAAGTTAAATATATTAATATTTGCCATGTGACCCAGTAATTCCACTCCTAGGTATATACCCAAGAGAATTAAAAAAGTATTCACACACAAACATTTATAAATGAATGTTCATTGTAGCATTACTCATAATAGTCACAACAGCCCTAAAGTGGAAACAACCCAAATGTCCTCCAACTGATGAATAAACAAAACAGTGTGTACCACACAGTGCAATATTATCCAACCATGAGAAGTAATGAAGTACTGAAGTTCATCTACACTATAGATGAACTTGGAAAACATCGTGCTCAGTGAAAAGAAGACAGACACAAACGGCCACAATAGTGTATGATTCTGTTTATGTGAAATGCCCAGAATAGGGAAATCCATTGAGACAGAAACTAAAGTAGTGGTTTCCAGGGGCTGAGGGCTGACAGGTGCCTGGGGAGTTCCCACTTAGTACAGGCTTTCTTTGAGGGGTTATAAAAATGTCCTGTAATTAGATAGTAGTTTTGGTTACACTTCTTTGTAAATATAACAAAATGTTTAAATAGCTGAAGTGGTAAATTCTAGGTGAATTTTATCTAAAAAAAGTTTTTATAGGTGCGTAGAGAAAAAAACCATGAGAGTAATTTGCCCAAATATTACAGTAGTTGTATTATGGCTATGCGATATTAGATAATTTTTTTCTTTTTCAAAATGTATGCTAATGTGGCTATAATACTCAATGCAAAAATAACTTTTCACATGAAAAATTATAAATGGAACCAAATATCTCCCTTTATCATACTATTTTCCCCCATTAATTTCCTACCCACATTTCTGTTCTCTCCACTTTGATTCCCCAGATACAGGTCACTGAATCCAAGGCAACCTGTAGACGGAAGGGTTGAGATATCAGTGACAGCCTCTAGGTGTGAGTAGAGCCTGACTAAGCACTGATGGCCATTGTTCCTTTTGAAAAGGACATTCCTTTTGAAATGACATTATTTGCCTGCTTTGTTTTGTTTAACTTCACAAAGAGTTCTTTACCTTGCATAATGCCACTCAATAAATATTTGTGGAACTATGGATGATGTGGTAGGTTGAATAATGGTCCCCAAAGATGTCCATGTCCTAATCTAGGGGTCCTCAAACTACAGCCCGTGGGCCATATGTGGCCTGCCGAGGACATTTATCCGGCCCACCATGTTTTTGCCACCGCTGCCTGTCCTGCTTAGCAGCAGACTGGTCCCAGGCCGCAGTGTGCATGTGTGGAATGTGCACCGCACTCTCTGACTCCCCTCCTTCTCTCTGTCTCTCAACTCCTCTCAGTCTCAGGACTAACTGATGCACACTTGCATCACTTGTTACGACTATCAGTGACAAATATGGAACTGGACAATGACCATCTCATTAGCCAAAACAGGCCCACAGTTCCCATTGAAATACTCATAAGTTTGTTGATTTAACTTTAGTTGGTCTTCATTTTAAATATTGTATTTGTTCCTGTTTTGTTTTTTTACTTCAAAATAAGATATGTGCAGTGTGCATAGGAATTGTTCATAGTTTTTTTCTTTTAAACTATAGTCCGGCCCTCCGATGGTCTGAGGGACAGTGAAATGGCCCCCTGTTTAAAAAGTTTGAGGACCCCTGTTCTGATCCCTGGAACCTATGAACGTTACCCCAAGAGCGACTTTGCCAATGTGATTAAGTGATCCAGTAGAGATGGGGAGGTTATCCTGGATTACCCAGGTGGGCCCTAAATGTAATCATGAGTGTCCTTATAAACAGGAGGCAGAGGGAAATTTGACTAAGAGGAGAAGATGATATGATGATGGAAGCAGAATTTGGAATGATGCACTTTGAAGATGAAAGAAGGGGCCACTAACTGAGAAAAGCAGGCAGCCACTAGATGCTGAAAAAGGCAAATAAATGGATTCTCTTCTCAGAATGTGCAGAAGGAAACAGTCCTGCTGACACCCTAACTTTAGCCCAGTAAAACTGACTTTGGATCCTGGTCTTCAAAACTCATAAGACAATAAACATTTTTTTAAATTTGTTTTAAGCCACCAAGTTTGTGGTAATTTGCTAGAGAAGCAGCAGAAACTACTCTAGGTGGTATGTTTGTTAAACCTGTTTTAAAATGCATCTATCGGAGAACCAAAGTCTCTTGCCTCTCTTTCAAATGGCTTTCACTTACAGGGTGTTTTCACTTCCTTACTGCTGGTAGCATCGGTTTCACCCTGCTCCTCCCCACCCCTTACTCCCCTGTGAAAGTTACAAATAGCAGAGGGAAGAAAATGAACTGTGGCTTCTGGAAAAGGTGGGCATGGCATGGAATTCTCCCTGTTGGCCCAAACTCTTTTCTTTTTTTTTTTTTTTTTGAGACAGAGTCTCACTTTGTCACCAGTGGTAGAGTGCTGAGGTGTCATAGCTCACAGCAACCTCAAACTCTTGGGGTCAGGTGATCCTCTTGTCTCAGTCTCCCCAGTAGCTGGGACTATAGGTGCCCACCACAACACCCACTATTTTTAGAGATGGGGGTCTCACTCTAGCTCAGGCTGGTCTCCCTGAGCTCAAGCCATCTACCTGCCTTGGCCTCACAGAGTGCTAGGATTATAGGTATGAGCCACCACGCTCAGCTACTCTTTTCTTTTTTAAACAATTTTCCAATGATTTCTTAGTGGCTAAATAGAGTACTGCAGCAAGAACACTTAGAAGAACGACTAATTTGGGAGATTGGGGAGAGTAAGGAAAGTCGATAAAGATATTACAGGGGAGAGGGTATCTTAAAGGATGAATAAGATTTTGCAAGTGGGGAAAAGGGAAGCATTCCATGTAGAGGAAGTAGCCCCAGAGGAAGCATGGAAGAAGCATATGTAAAAATGCTGAGTGCTGGAAAAATGCTGAGTAGGTTAGGGTCCTAGATCCAGTGGAGGAAGAATGGCAAGAGGTGAGACTAGGACATTTGTTGGCATTTATTCATTCATCCAAAAAACTTTACCTGTCTGCTGTGTAACAAGTCCATGCTGAGAACAAAGAATTGGAGAAAATATCCATTATGGAGTTTATAATCTGGGAAGACTTAACATAAATACTAATGATGGTTCAAATTATGATTGTTTGACTTTATGCTGGCTTTGTTAGGGCATTAAGTGCATTTTTGACTTAGGATGTTTTTTACTTTATGATGGCTTTTTGTGATGTAGCCTCATTGTAAATTGAGGAACATCTGGATATACTTTATAATTCAGGGTAACAAAGGCAAGCTTGAATACCAAGCACCTGGACTTTAGAGGAGAGGGACGAACAAGGAAGAGAAGGTGAAAGGGGATGTCCCATAAAGCAGAATCATTATCAATGCCTTTGATTCTTAGAGTCCCTATAACAGAGGTCCTCCTTCCCTCTTGACATGATTCAGAACCTCCTTGCCCAGTTCTGCACATGGGTGCTTCCAGGGCTTCAGTGACAGGCTCCGTTAGTGCTGGCGATTGCCACTTGACTGGTCAGCTGCCTGGAATCCTGCCTTCTTCTCACCTCTCTTCTTAATACCTTTTGCCAACTTGTCTTGGCAAGAATTAAAGGTACCTACTCTGGCCATGGATGAGATTTCTGGGCTTGCTGCCTGTGGGGCCCATGAGGTGTCTGGCAGGCAATTCTTGCTCTTCTCCCCTCCTTGAATTCCAAATCAACTAAATGTAAACAATCATTTGGGTAATTAATCATGTAAAGGTCTGGGATATCTTACCTCTGTTATACGAAAGTCTTACTCAAACTTGTTATTTGGCTTTGCACACACTAGGCTTGTTTCCTCAGCTAGAATGTAAATTCCCAGGAACCAGGCCTTCTCAGCTCTGTATACCACCAACACCTCCTGTTCATCCCCACCAGCCCCACCACTCCTGTCAACAACCAGGAGCAGAAACTGTGGCAATGATTGACTAACCAGAACCATCCTAGTGACTATATTTGACTCAGGGTCAAATTTGGCAACCTCCAAACTAGATATAACTCCCTAAGGGATGGCAGGTTGAACAGTGAATGCCTGGAACATGGAAGATTTAATAAATGGCCAATACACAGATGAATAAAAGACATTTCAACATATTCCCTATTAAATTTAGGTAAGTACCTTTACATCTTGGGCAATGCTCTTCCTCTCTAGAAGGATTTCAGTGAGGGATCGATGTGCTAGGAGACGCTTCATGGTGGTTTGCACGAGGAATTGAACAGCTTTGGACACATGAGCAAGGCTGCTTAGAAGGAGAGAGGCATTCTCCAATCGGTAGTAGCAAACAGCATCTATCTCCATTATAAACATGTCTTTGGTCACAACCTAGGCAGAAAAAAAGTTTGAATGACAGTCTTAATTCTTGGGCTTCTTTCCCAGTGAGGATAGAGGATATTCAAAGATAATTTTCTTAGCCTAAGATTATAGCAAGGAAAAAAGAAGACTAGCTTACTGGTGCTTTATTCAAAATACACGTTTTTTGTTTGTTTGTTTTTAAGACATGGTCTCACTGTTGCCTGGTCTGTAGTACAATGGTGTCATCATAGCTCACAACACCTTCAAACTCCTGAGCTCAAGTGATCTGCCTGCCTCACCCTCCTAAGTAGCTAGGATTATAGGCATGCACCACTATGTCTGGATAATTTTTCTATTTTTTGTAGAGACAGGGTCTCGCTATTGCCCAGGCTAGTCTCAAACTCCTGGGCTCAAGCGATCCTTCCACCTTGGCCTCCCAAAGTACTAGGATTACAGGTATAAGCAACCATGCCTGACTTGAAAATTATGGAATTTGTATTAAATATACTAATGAATTCACAACTTAAAGGAATCCTTTAAATCAGTTTGTATTTTCTTATAGGAATAATTTTCTTTTCTTTTCTTTTCTTTTTTTTTTTGAGACAGAGTCTCAAGCTATCACCCTGGGCAGAGTGCCATGGCATCACAGCTCACAGCAACCTCAAACTCTTGGGCTTAAGTGATTCTCTTGATTCAGCCTCCCAAGTAACTGGGACTTCCTGCCACAACGCCTGGCTTTTTTTTTTTTTTTTTGTCTCAGACAAAGTCTCACTATGTTATAGTGAGACAAAGTCTTACATGTCGGTAGAGTGCCATGGCATCACAGCTCACAGCAACCTCAAACTCTTGGGCTTAAGCGATTCTCTTGCCTCAGCCTCCCAATTAGCTAGGACTTATAGGCACCTGCCACAACGCCCGGCTATTCTTTGGTTGCAGTTCCCATTGTTGGTTAGCAGGCCTGGGCTGGGCTCAAACCCGCCAGCCTTGGTGTATGTGGCTGGCGCACTACTCACTGAGCTACAGGCACTGATCGCTGGCTATTTTTGTTGTTGCTGCAGCTGTCATTGTTTTAGCTGCCCAGGCCAGGTTTAAACGCACCAGCCTTGGGTATGTGGACGGCGCCCTACCCACTGAGCAACTGAGCAGCGGGCGCTGCCCAGGAATCATTTTCTTATAGGAAAACATTCAGTTGATTCGGTAACAGATCTTTCTAAGCTGAACCAAAGAAATCTGCTAGAAGAGAAGCATATTCTAGGCAACAAGCACTCTCATGTATTGTTGCTGGAGTGTACACTAGGGGCAATTTGGTGATACATATCAAAAGTCCTAAAAAGAAGCATATTCTCAACTTTTTCATTTTCAGATATTTATCATAAGGACATAGTTTAGGAATTTAGCTATAAGGATATTATTCACAGTATTGCTTGTTGGGATATAAAATTGGAAAGAATTTAACATCATTAATGGAATTGGTTGAATGAATTGTGATACAGTTACACAATGAAATGCTGCATGTCTCTTTAAAATAAAGAAGTAGAAATATAGCTAATATATGAAAAGATGATCATAATTATTGTATATAAAGCTGTTAAAAGGATTTATATGGTATGACACATTTGCATATACACACATGCACCTGTCTGTAACTATAACCACATACACAGAAAAGTCTGAAAGGATATACTCCAAATATCAACAGTTATCCTGCTATCTGTAGGTAGCAGGATAAGTGGTAAGGGTTTTTTCCATGTTATAAATTGTGTTAAAATACATATAACAAAACTTACCATCTTAACCATTTTAAGTGTACAGTTCAGTGATATTAAATACGTTCATAATACTGTGACATTGTCACCACCATCCATCTTATAAAACAGAAACTCTGTACCCATTACATAGTAACTCTCCATTTTCTCTTCTCCCAGCCCCTGGCAACCACCATTCTACTGTCTCTATGATTTTGATTACTAAAATACCTCATATATGTGGAATCATACAGTATTTACTTTTTTATGACTGCTTATTTCACTTAGCATCTGGGTTGCAACCTATGTCAGAATTTCCTTCTTAGGGCTAAATAATATTGCATTATAGTACAAAGGACATTTTGCTTATCCATTTATCTATTGATAACAACATGTTGCTTCCACATTTTAGCTGTCATGAATAATGCTGCTGTGAACATCTGTGTACAAATATCTCTCTGAGATAGATTAGGGGTAAGTTTTATTTTTTCCTTTTGTTTAATTTTATTATTTAAAGTAACCTTCTCAAAAAACTGTCATTTCTACTTACCAAAAGAAAGAATGAGAAAGAACCTCAGACTAAAAGGGAGAGATAATTTAGGAAAGACTTAAAAATCTGATTAACTGATAGACAAATGTGAATATTAGCTCTATTTTTCTTTTGAAAAATATTGTAATGATAAACTGGATATGATAAAATTTACCATCTTACGTGTACACTTCTGTAGCGTTAAGTACATTTACACTCTGACGCAACCAATCTCCAGAACTCTGCTCATCTTGCAAAACTGAATCCCACTAAACAACAGTTCCCCATTTCCCCCTCCCCCATCCCTTGGAAACCACCATTCTAATTTCCGTCCCCATGAATCTGACGGCTTTAGGTATCTCATATAAGTATACAGTATTTGGGTTTTTTGTGTGATGGCTAGCTTATTTCACTTAACATAGTATCCTCATGGTTCACTCATATTGTAGAATGTATCAGAATTTTCCTACTTTTTAGTGTCAGTGGATACTTGGGTTGCTTCTGTCTTTTGGCTGTTGTGAATAAAGCTGTTACGAGCATAGGTATACAAATATTTCTTCAAGATTTTTCAATTCTTTTAGGGATGTATATAGAAATGGAATTGCTGGCCATATAGTCATGCTATTGTTAACTTTTTGAGGAGCTACCATACTGTTTTCTATAGTGGCTGCACAATTTTACATTCCCACCAACAGTGCACAAGGATTCCAGTTTCTCTACAACCTCTTCAAAACTTTTTATTTTTTTTTTTATAGTAACCATCTTAATGGGTATGAAGTGGTATCTTATTGTGATTTTCATCTGCATTTTCCAGTAATTAATGATGGTGAACATCTTTTATATGTTTATTGTCCATTTCTATCTTCATCTTCTTTGTATGCCATCTTTGGAGAAATGCCTTTTGAAGTCTGTATGAGTCAAGGTTCTCCAGACAAACAGAACAGAATGTGTGTCTGTATGCACATATATTTATATGTATACATATGGCACACATATGTATATGTGGAAGGGGAGAGAGTAGGGGGGGAGAGAGAGACTGATTTTAAGGAATTGGCTCATGTTATTGTGACAGCTGGTAAGTCCAGAATCTTCAGGCTGATGCTATGGAAGGGTTGATGTTGTGTACCAGCAGAATTCCCGCCTCCTCAAGGGGAAATCAATCTTCTTTTTGAGGCTTTGAACTGATTGGATAAGGCCCACCCACATTATAGACCTTTATTCAGGGTCTATAGATTTAAGTATTAATCTTGTCTTAAAAAATACCTTCACAATAACATCCAAATATAGGTCAAATGATGATGGTCTAGCCAGTTGGACACATAGGAGTAACCATCACAATGTCCTCTGATTTTTAGTCATTGAGATGTATGAGTTCTACATATATCCTGGATATTAACCCCTTCTGAGATATATGATTTGCAAATATTATTTTCTCAGATTCCATAGGTTGCTTTTTCACTCTGTAGATTGTGTCCTTTGATGCACAAAGGTTTTAAAATCTGATGTAGTCCATATCTCTACTTTTCTTTCCTACTCTGAGCGTAAATAGTCATTTTTTTCCTGGGCCAGAGTTGGTAGATAGGCCATGGAAAATATATAGAGAAAGCAAAAGCCACCCATTGGCTTACCTCATGAAAGGGTATCTCCAAAGTTTGGAGACGAAGGTCAACCTTGTGGTAGGTATCCAGGCAGGGCAAAAAAAAGAAAAGACCTAGAAGAAGTGGGTGGGGAAGTGACAGGTGAATAGCTAGCATGGAGATGTTTGGGATTTATTTTTCAGGGTGAGGTTGCATACTGCATTGCTTTTCTTGGCCTCCAACTACACACAGACCATTGGGCAACCCCACCTCCACTCTTACAAGGTCTTTCTTGTAGCTAAGGTTAACCGTACAATGTGTTGCTTAATCTGGGATACTTTTGAGGGTAAAAGAGGGTACTATTACAACTTAATCCAGAACAACAAACGTAAAAGGGATTATCCTCAGCAGACCAAGCTGTGTGGTCACTTTCTTTCTTTCTTTCTTTTTGTTTTTTTGAGACAAAGTCTCACTCTTTCACCTTGGGTAGAGTGTCGTGGTGTCACAGCTCACAGCAACCTCAAACTCTTGGGCTCAAGTGATCCTCTTGCCTTAGCAACCCAAATAACTGGAACTATAGGCACCTGTCACAGTGCCAGGATAATTCTTCTATTTCAGTCTTGTTCAGGATGGTCTAGAACTCAAGAGCTCAACCAATCCACCCTGCTCAGCCTCCCAGAGTGCTAGGATTACAGGTGTGAGCCACTGTGCCCAGCCCTGTTGGTCACTTGAGTCATGGTGTTGAGCCCTCCAGATCTTAGTTGTATGTCTGTCCCTTCTCTAGGAGTTCTCTGAGTGTCCTATATACTATTATTAGTGTCTGAGCTAGCACCTTTTAGGTCCTCTTTAAAATTGCTTTTGAATTCATGAGTATATATATATAGGTGCCAAATATTAGAGCCAGGAACTTCTGTGTGGTATTTCTTAAAATGTAAACCCCACTTTATGACAAGCCTGGGCAACACAATGAGAACTCCATCTCTATAAAAAATAAGCTGGCCATGGTGGTACATGCCTATAAGTCCCAGCTACTCAGGAGGCTGAGGCAGGAGGATCACTTGAGCTCAGGAGTTCGAGGCTACAGTAAGCTATGATCAGGCCACTGTACTACAGCCTAGGTGATAGAGCAAGATCTCATCTCTTAAGGAAAAAAATGAACTCCAGAATTAATCAGAATAGCAATATCATGATGGCCTTCTGGTTGGCTCGTTAGTCCTTACCCACCCAAAGTGTGTTGGTTGCTGAGGAGAGCCCACTGGTTGCTATGGGCTCCTATAAGAGCCAAAGCTTTGTTGGAAGAAGCAGTGCCTTACAGAGCCCAGGATCTATCTAAGGAGCAGCCCAGCTACTAGCCTTTCTTGGCCCCAATCAAGAAGGTTCCAAAAACCAGGGCCAGAACAAGATGCCCATGTCTCAGAACTACAGAGTCTGATTCTACTTTTTTTTTTTTTTTTTTAATTAAGTCATATACACCTAGATCATGTATACATTAGTGCATTTACAGGGTAAAATATGCTGATTTTATATACAATTTGGAAAACTTAGATCAAATTAGTTAATATAGGGTTTCATCTCATTTATTTAATTATTGTGTTAAGACAATTCTGTTCTGTACTTCATAGATTTGACATGTTGTATGGACCCACCAATTGGTTCCAAATATTCATACTCTTGATTTATGTTTCCTTAGCATGGTCTCTTTTATCTACCGGGTTCTACAGGCCCAGCTTTGGAACTTAGACCTTCTCTAATATATATGCACAGTGGGACTTTGCTCCTTTTCATAACTTACTGACTGGCTTGGATCTCCAAAGTACAACTACTAGACTTTTCAGACTAACCATACTACTCTCTGTGCCCCATTAACAGCTTGGAGACGCCTTATTTCTGCCTATGCCTTATTCCTCCATATTCATATCTCTGATAATACAGTGCCTGAAACATAAGAAGTGCTCAGTCTATGTTTCTTAAACCCCACCAATTAAAGACCAAGTTGTTACTTAGATGCTGAACTTTGCCTATCTCCCATGATTTGGTCTGACTCCTTGGTTTCTGAAGTAGCTCAGCTTTTCTCTCAGTATTCACAGACTCTGATCAGACACACATTTATTCAAATCAGTCCCCAGCCACAAGTCCTACACTGACTTGCTATTCCAGCCAGCCTGGCCCTAGCATTTGGGCCCTCATTCTTTCTCTTGGCCTCCTGTGACCTGGGAGTAATGCTCTCTAAAGAATCTCTTAATAACCTGTATTATAAGTAACACATTTGAAAATGCAGATATCATGAGTCAAGTCACCTCATGTAATCTGAGGTCTAGATAACAAATAAGTATGGACTGAAGAAACTGGCAAGTCAGGAGGTGGTGTATTAAAAAATAAAAACGTGCTTCTTACCAGGGCCTTTGGCTCTTCCAGGAAGCAGATGTCCCAGTCGGAATATAATTACTCTTTCATACTCCTGAACAACCTGAAGAGAAATTTAATACTTTTAAATTACTCCAAGAAAGAAAAAGTCTTCAAAAGGCTTTGGTACAAAGGCTTAGTTTTGAGAACTAAGAAAAAATTTCTATTAAATACTTAAAGTTCCAAAATCTACACTTAGTAAAAGTAGAATCTGAGAAACCAATAAAAATATAGTGGTCATGCCTAAGCCCATGGATGGAATTTTGATTAAAGACTCATGATTATCTGAAAACTATTGCTTACACCATGTCCAACTTTCCCCAAATCAAAGAAATCTCATCAGGACAGGTTTAATCTTGTATTTTGCTATGACTTCTTATTTGTGTGTGTGTATATATATGTATGTGCATGTGTGTATGTATGTATGTGTATATAACAGAAAGAGGGAATATATTTTAACAGTCATATGCCAATGGTGGGGGCAGTCAGGGACAGTTTGTTTTCTCATGTCTTTGACTTCCCCCCAGTGATTTATGACTATTTAATACCACTCGTAATATTTTATTAATTATTTCAAACTGAAGTGTTTTCTCGGGCTTAAAAATCACTCTATTGGATTTTAATTTGTCAATTCTCATTGGTGATGGATCTAGAAAAATTGGGTGTGCACTGAAAATGTGTAGAGGTATTTTTAAGTGAGAAAAACGAAGATTCCGTGTAGAAAAGTCTATTGGAAGAGAAATAGGAAAGTTCCTGCACACCACTTTAAAAATAAACGTTACTTTCTGGCCCCAAACCTGAGTTCTACTGCTTGTTTATCATTAACTTTACTGGTCTGTTTATATATATATTATTGCACCCGACTATGAACTCCTCAATGGTATGGAATTAATTATTTCTTCTCAATACCTGATACATAGTAAGTATTCAATGTTGAATCAAGGAAGGAATTAGTTGTGACTATAGACAGTCCATTTTCCTTCCTTATCCTTCCTATACTTTAAAAAGCTTCCTTGAATAATAATTAGCCAAATATAAAAATGTAATAGAGACCAGAGTAAAGGCATTTCAAGTGTGTTTCTTAAGGTAACAGGTTCCTCAAGTCCCTTGAGGTTAGGCACCATGTCTTGTTTTTGCCAGAACATTACCTTGCTTGTTGAAACAACAATGAATGACTGGGTTTGGTTCCCAGAGTATGCCCCAGCAATTCCCAACTGCTTGGTTTCCTAGCATTACTTGTTTCTTTTCTTCTTTTATTGGGAGAAACAAATTCTTCCCAGCAATAAAGGAAAGTCTTATTCTTTTAAGACCTTGCTCAAATTAACTGCTTGGTTCTACTTTTCTGTCTTTTACCTAATTGGCTTCTTAGGGTTTACCATGTTAGAGCCTCTCCACCAACCAAGACTAAATCAGTATTGTTTTTTTTTTTAGACAGAATCTCACTATGTCACCCTCAGTAGAGTTCCATAGCCTCACAGCTCACAACAACCCCAATCTCTTGGGCTTAAGTGATTCTCTTGCCTCAGCCTCCCAAGTAGGTGAAACCACAGGCACCCACCACAATGCCCAGCTATTTTTTTGTTATAGATGTCATTGTTGTTTGGGAGGCCCAGGCCGGGTTTGAACCTGCCAGCCCCAGTGTATGTGGCCAGCACTCTAGTGGCTGAGCTACAGGCACCAAGCCCAGTGTTAAATCTTGTGGGTGAATAAGTCACAAGTTTAGTCTCTGTGGACTCCAGGAACTGAGTGGTGATGAGGGCTGCGTGGATGGATGCATTGTTATGGTGCAAGGTGGTGCCCCATAGTCCTATCCTTGGCCTCCATTCTTGAAGCTTCCCAAAAACTTTTGGTAGCATATTGTGTGTACCACGGAGCAGTAACAATACCTCGTTCCTCCAGAAGAACAGTTGCAACATGACCACTTTTGGAGAAGAAAGTCGTCACCATTTTCTTTCCAACATTCTGGGACTGCTTCATGGTAGATTTTGTTGGTAGATTTTCACCAGGGAAAAAAGTCCACACTGTCAACTGATGTTTATTCTCTGGATCAAACTGGCAAATCTAGGTTTCATTACCATTAACGATGTCAGAAACGCATCTAGACTTGCCACTGTCGCATGTGACCAACTCTTCTTCACATAATTTAACACAGATGCACTTCTGCTCAGCTGTCAAAGTGTGAGGTGCCTATTGGGATTAAACTTGCCCAACTCAAAGGTAATCGTGTAGGATTTTGGACAATGCTAGGGATTCAATCTGTAGTGCCTCTTCAATGTCCTAAAATGTCACTCAATTGTTTTTTGCATACATTTTTCCACATCGGTGATGTTTTCCTCAGTCACTTAGATCGCCAGATACCCACTCTCTCTTCATCTTTCAATGACATTCAGTCTCTTCTAAATTCTTTAAACCACTGAAAAAATGTCATTTGGGAAGGAGTAAGGTCCCTGGAAGCCTGCTGCAAGCACAAGGCTTTGAGACTCCTTTAACCCACTTTTTTTTTTTTTTTTTGAGACAGCCTCAAGCTGTCGCCCTGTGTAGAGTGTCTTGCCATCACAGCTCACAGCAACCTCCAACTCCTGGGCTCAAGCGATTCTCCTGCCTCTGCCTCCCAAGTAGCTAGGACTACAGGCGCCCACCACAATGCCTGGCTATTTTGTGGTTGCAGTCGTCATTGTTGTTTGGCTGGCCGGGGCTGGATTCGAACCCGCCAACTAAGGTGTATGTGGCTGACGCCTTAGCCGCTTGAGCCACAGGCGCTGAGCTCTTTAACCCACTTTTAAAATCATAGAAAATCATCCCACAAAAGGGATCTCTTCCCACCTCCATAGTTGCCAAAGACTGAATGTCACACACATGCAACTTTTGTTTGTTTTTTTTTTTTTTTTGCAGTTTTTGGCTGGGGCCGGGTTTGAACCCGCCACCTCCAGTATATGGGACCAGTGCCCTACTCCTTTGAGCCACAGGCACAGCCCCACACATGCAACTTTAATTTAGCAAGTCAAAACTTGGACAGGTAAATTAGAAACACCTCTATGGACTGTATTTCTTGGAAGTAAAATAATGGGCTGTAACACAGTCTGTCTCAAAACTTTCATAGTGACCTTTGTGCTAGGGGATGAAGGTAAGGGAAATTAGAAGATGTTGGTCAAAGGGTACAGGTTTATTTATGTAGGAAAAGTACATTCTGGAGATCTAATTTACAGTATGATGTAATTAGAATATTAACTATAGTTAATAATACTGTATCGTATACTTGAAGTTTGTTAAGGGAGTTAGATCTTAAGTATGCTCACCCCACATAATCACATACACACAAATCATACTTACATGACTTGATAGGCTAATTAGCTTGATTATGATGATCATTTCACAATATACATGCATATCAAAACATCACATTGTATACCTTAAAAAATACATATATATAAATTTTATTTGTCAAAAATACTTCAATAAAGATGGGGGGGAAATTAAAAATAATTTTAAAAAATGAAAACTTCCCACCAAAGGAGTTCAGAATTCACAGGTGAATTCTGCCAAACATTTAACAAGGAATTAATACCAATTTTTCACAAATTCTCCCAAGATAGAGAGCGTAGGGAAATTTTCCCAACACATTCTTTAAGTCCAGTGTTACCCTGATACCAAAATAAGACAGAGACGTTGCCAGAAATCTATAGACCAATGTCTCTTCTGGATATAGATGCAAAATTCTTCAACAAACTGTTAGCAACCTAAATCAAGTAATATATAATACAGATGACACAGTATGATCCAGTGGGATTTTAACATCTAAAACTCAATGGATATAGTAGACCATAGCAATGGAATGAAGACCAAATACTATGTGATCATCTCAATAGATATCCATAATGCATTTGACAAAAGTCAGCACCCTTTCATGGAGGAGCACCCTTTCATAGAGGAAAAGAGAAGAAAGATGAGGAGTGGTGGGGAGGGGAAGAAGGGGAAGAGCCATAAGGAGTACAACCCCAAATAGCCCCAGGATCTGAAGGCTCTTATCAAGGTCATTGCTCTTCCTAGGCAGCTCCAGACAATGACTAAGAATGTCAGGGTACTACTGCCTTGCCATTTCTGCCCCTCATGGGACTCCTACTTTGCTCTAGAGTTCCCTTTTGGGCTGGCCAAGACTTTCTGAGAGCTGAACTACAGTTTAAGGCTCTTTCTGCTCAATATTTCCCCCCTCTTCCCACTTCACAAGTGTCAGATCTGCCTCACCATCTGAAGGCTTCCCCTGCCTACTCTCCTTCTTTCTCTCCTTAATCTTTCATAGGCAATGCATCCCCATAAATCCCTCTCTCTTCTACTTCCATCTCGGCGTGTGCTTTCCAAACTGATACAGGCTTTCACTCACTTCAGGGACAGGCATGTGTCACTACCTCTGGGCCAAAGACAGTCATCACTCATGGTCTAGAGAAGCAGCCAGAGAAATTTCCTGGAAGTGTAGGGGAGGATGTCCTGAGCCATTCTGGGTCCGTCTTTTGTCACCAAGTGCAGATGAACTAGATGTAGCCCCTGCCCCAAAGGGCCTCTCAGTTTAATGGGAAAGACAGGATGTCAACAAATACCTTACGTGTGGTGAGTGCTAGAATGAAGTGAAAGCAGAGTAACACAGGAGCGCAGGGAAGGGAATGCCAGTCTGAGGGAGTCAAGGAAGGCTTTGCTAACTGTTGAGGAAGGTCTTGAAGGAGGAAGAGCTCTCCTGGAAGGTGAGTTAGGGATGTCCATACAGACAGACAGGATGTACCCAAACACAGAGATGGGAGTGGCCCTGGTGTGGCCAGTGAGAGGCACCAGGAAGTTATCTTCTGGGGCCTCACAGAATCTTACCTTTACACAGAACCAGATGGAAAAAGGGAAGGTCATAATGATGAAGAGCAGGGAAGTGAGGACAAGAAGCCACTCACAGGCTCCTAAACCAGAGGTCTTGATGCCTTAAAAAAAAAAAAAAGCAAAAAAATAATTATATTGAAACCACCATATTCATTGACTTGCATTTGTTGGTTCAGTTCATGGTACTGGGGTCAGAGCAGCTTGGAGATTTTCCTAGAAATATTAGAATGAGCCAGGTTTCAAAGTAGTCAGCATTCCCAGGGCCTAGGATGCTGTCTGGGGGGGCCTATGGAAGGTGGAGCAGGCTCCCGGAAAGCACAGAACATTGGAAGAGCACAGAATCTGGAGAGAAGCTCTGGGTTCCCGTTCTGGCTCCACCATTTCATATCCATATGACCTTAAGCAAGGCACATGACCTTTTCATACCATCAGTTTCATCATCTATACAATGGGGATGCCAATTTCTCATGACCATCTCATAATAACTGGCTCATGAGTTATAGCTTCTATCTCTGGCATAAAGATAAAATGATATACACACATAAAATACTAAACCGTGCTTTACATATAACAGGTTTATTTGGTATTTGAAGTGCTTTGAATTATATGTGTCCAGGGGCTCATCTTCCATGAAATAACTTCCCCTTTAGTACCTACCCTAATATCTGAAATTACTCCATTACAGGCTCTCTCTTCTTTATATTAAGGTTGTGAGCTCTAGTCTTTGAAAATCACCTCTATGGGCTAATATTACCCTACTAAGGTCTGTGAAAAGGTTATAAGGAACTGCGGTGCAGAACTTCTAGTGATAAATGACATGGTATCAAGGAAAGTCAGCCTCAAGAACACAAGCTTCTTGGGGACTCATCTTGTTGACACTGTGTCCCCAGGGCTTAGAATAGTGCCTAACACAATGTAGGTACTCAATAAATCTTTGTTGAATGTAGGAAGAAAGTAGAAGTGGTTAGTGAAAGTGACTTAAGTGCAATTGTTATGGAAATCTCAAGAACTTTAATCTCTAATTACTAGAAAAATGAAAATATACTATTTGTCAGTTTAAAAAATCTCAGAGAGGACTAGAGGGTGACTAATGATTAGGAAATGGTAAAAGGCCTATTTTTAAAGGATGAGAAGGAAAAAAGTAATTAATTTGTAAGCCTAAAAATTTGATTTTCATATTTGGAAAGGTCATCACCAAATTGATATGCAGATCATTTGAAGAGGACAAATATGTAAACTGCACTGGCACAAAAAGCAAAATCACCACTAAATGCCATCATATGGCAGTTCCCAAAGGCTGTCCCACAAAGGAAAAGGTTCTTGAGAATCTCTGCAGTAAAGTAGCATTCTTAGCCTTGTTTAGTATTTTTGAAACATTTGACCAGGTAGTATTTTCTCCAAAGAACACTCATTGACATTCTATGGAACTTACTCTCATGGAAACTACTTTGGGAAATGCTGCTCTACCAACATCCTATTAATTTTTATAATCTGCAAAATACTGACAGTATCATTGCCATTTTAATTAGTTTATGAATGTATTTCTGTTACCAGTGGCAGCTGTGGCAAGTAAAACTAAATGTACATACATATAAAATTACATTTTATAAGTTAAGAAAGGCCTCAAAAGTCCTTCATATAGTAGTTAGGGATGTCGATAGAAAACCAATTTCTAAGATGGGTCACGGAGGCACACACCTATAATCCTAGCACTCTGGGAGGCTGAGGCAGGCAGATCACTTGAGCTCATGAGTTTGAGATCAGCCTGAGCAAGAGCTATACCCTGGTCTCTAAGAATAGCAAGGCATTGTGGTGCACCTATAGTCCCAGCTACTTGGGAGGCTGAGATAAGAGGATCGCTTGAGCTCAGGAGTTTGAAGTTGCTGTAAGCAATAACACCATGGCACTCAACCCCAGGGTGACTTTGGGGTTAGTCTTTGTCTCAAAAAAAATTTTTTTTTCACACTTAAGCCATTTTCACTATCCACTTTCTTCCTACATTGATTTCTATACTCAAACCCAACTCAACACTTTACCCACAAAATATTATTCTCTTGGAATAATTTCCTTTAATACCCAATTTGTTTGGTTTAAGTGAATAGTGAAACATTAAAAGGTGAAGCAGAAAGAGCCTTTAGACATAGTCCAAGAATGTCCCAAATTTTAGAAAGGTGATGCCGGCTTAAGTAGCCTTGCTTATGGGGGTGTGGTGCTAAGGGAGAGAAAGGAGGCACCATTCTCGGAGAACCAGGAAAACCTCCCTGACGCAAAGGCTGCCTCGTCCTTGCTCGGCCATTGTTGAGGTCTCCTGCTCTAGTTACATTACAGCTGGAGATACTGAGGCTCACAAAGGTTCCCAAGACCACAGATAGTCAGTAGCTGGGACCACAACCAGAAATCTAGGGCAGCACCATGCAAAGGAGGGCATTTTAATCAGACTGTCTCACCCTGGAATTCTGGCTTTCCACTTCCCAGATATAGGACTGGGAAAGTTACTTAACTTCTCAGAGCCTGTTTCAACCTCTGTAATGAGATTAGATAACTCAGTACAACACCCAGTGTGCACCTAGCAGGGATTCCATAAATGGTTCCCTTTCTTGCCAACCCTGCCACCGTGAACTGCCACACAACAGCTATAAGCCCTCTGACTCCAATATTGCATTGAACACAACTCTTTAACGACAAGAAGTTTCTCGCTGATGAAAGGGCATCAGTTGGGCAAAACAGCACTAATATGGTCTGTTTAAACTACATCCCAACTGCAGAAATCTTTCTCTAATTGTAGCTTTCAGTAATCCAGCATGTACTGTATTACTGGTAACCAGGAAATGTCAAAAATTTGCTAGCACAAATGAATATAACACACTATTTTTATTCGCTTTCTTTTAAACATCTGTCATCCTACTTCTTAAATCCCATCCATGGCTGGCCCCTGAGACCAAAGCTATTTAGTAATGTTATTTGTACTTCTGATGTACTGTGTTCCTGTGAAGAGGACTGGAGGTAAATTGTTCCTAAGAGTTGCTTCACCTAGAGAAACAAAAGAGACACCCTTCTATGTATTCCTCCTTTTGGCTTGCAAGGATTCTGCTAAAATGGAGCAAGTGTTTTGCTCCAGGCATTGTAAAAGTGTTTTGGGTGCCTTTTCTGATTTTATACTCACCATTACCCTCTGAGACAGCTACTGTTATCTGATAGTTAAGGTCCTTCTTATGATTGCAGGGCTAGCAACTAGTTAAGCTGTGATTTAAACTCAGGTAGGCTCTTCTCAGCTTGGTTCTTCTGTGATCTGCCTTTTTCTTTTCTTTCTTTTTTTTTTTTTTTTTTTTACAGAAATAATGATCATCATCTCCAAAGAAGTTTAAAATGCAAATTAGACTGAGGGATGAGGAAGAAGGGAAAAGAATAAGCCACACAATTGCCCAGAGCCACCAGCTCATGCATGTCTTAAATTAGGCACCCATATGCCCTTCCAGGGCCACAGAAATCAATTTCATGGTTCTTTCACTATGTTGACTGGTCCCCAACCTGGGCCACATTCTCTCAGGGCTGGCCCCCAAGACCAGGGGTATTTAGTGATGTTACGGGTATTGTTCTGCACTGTGTAGGAGGTAGCTGGGATCCTAACTCATGCCTTTCACTTCCTGGGAGCCTAGGAGTCCAGCAGTCGGCCTGCTCTGGCTTCGGGGGCTCTCGGGTGATGCGAGTCACTCCCCCTCATCTGACATCTTGGGCGTTTGGAAAGACGGCTTCCCCACTCGGGGCCCGACCTGCCTGTAGCCCTACCTTCCTCGGGCCGCTCGGTCTCGAGCAGCGCCATCACCTCGGTGCCCTCCTCGCCGGAGCGGACTTCATCCACATCCACCACGGTGGCGGCGGGCGCTGGGGGCTCTCCCGGGCTCCCCGCCCGTCCCGAGCCAGTGCGCTGGGGCCTGGCATCCCGGCGCCCGCGGCCCCCGCCGCCCCGCTCGGCTTTCGCCCTCTTGTTCTCCTTGCGGGGGGACCCGCCGCCTCGCCCGTGGGCCTCTCGGGAAGAGCTTCGCGCTCTCCTCTCCATGCTCCGAGCTGCCGGCGCGGACGCGGCTGGGGCCCGGGAGCTCGGTCCCCGCAGAGACGCCGACAGGTCCGCAGGGAAGCGCTGGCGGGACTATAAAGACCGTCGGGTGGGGGCGGGGCGGGGCGGGGCGGGGCGCGGGAGACCGCCCCGCTCACCCGGCTCTGCTCGGCGGGAACCTGAGCTGCAGGCCGCGCAGCTCACACTGGAGAACTGGGGCGACGCTAACTGGTGCCACTAAGGTTTGAGCTGTAAAGATTCAGTTGCCTGAAATGACACAGAAGCTCACAAATGGCAGAAGGGGTGATGGCACTTTGCTTTATGATTTGTAGAAGTGGTCTGGAATAAGTTATGAGTTTCTAAGTGTAATTAGGGTGACTGTAAGGTAAAATGAAAGAATTTCTCTTCACCCCCACCCGTTTTCCCTTTGGAGTCCTTTCACGGGCGCCTTTCCCTTTTCCTACTATTTTTTACTTTATATCCTGGCCTTACGTTTTGTGCTAATGCATTCATTACTCCTGACAGTATTTATTAATACATTTTTAAAGGAGAGAAAGAAAACTTCCTTTGAGATTACTTTCCTCTCTGTTATTATTTATGTTTCTTTATTTTTATTTGAGAAGGTTGCCAGCAGCCTCATCACCCCCATAAGATAGATATCCCCGGCCACCGACTTGCACCAGAAGGCTGTGTAGGATAAAAGATGAAAGTCCAAAAAAGATGAGAATACCATAACTCTGAAATGATGACAGGCACCATTACTCTTAGATTGGTCTGGATCTGGCCGAACAGAACAAATGGACCAAGTACTGTCATGATGAAAGTTAAGGAGCAAACTTTCATCACGACAGTACATTGTGCTGTGACGAATTGTTTTACTTATGCATTAGTTGCTAGATCTGCATGTTACCTAGTTATCTAACTGCCGTTTATGTTACCTATTGGCTAAACCGCTAAATTGCAAGGTTCGCTTCTGTAAAATGGGTCATTGTAACCCTGTGCTTGCTTTTTGCTTCTTTTGCCAACTTTCTTTTTGCTTCTAATTGCTAACTTTCAGCCCACCTGTTTGGCCCTTTGCCAACTTTCAGACTAGAAAAATCCCAACTTCAGACCCCTCAATGTTCTCTCTGTCTGCATCAGACTTTGCTGAGAGACAGCACTCCTCCTCCCCCGTTAATAAAAGACTCCTTTTTGAAATTCTAATTTGAGTAGGTGGTCCTTATCTCACCCCATAACAATGAATACTTAAGCCTGTTGATGATATGGTGCTTATTGAAGATCATAGAAGGGAAGGGATCAGGTATAATTTCTGTTTTTAGAAAAGGGACTTTTGTCCCTGCCTAGGCCCTGCTCTCTTGCTTCCTGGATGAAGGCTGAAGTTTTTGTTCTTTCAAGATTCACTGGCCAGGCCAGATTTAGCAGCAAACTAGAGAGCTGCCCCTCCCTCTTCTGAGGGACTTGAAATAATAATTTCTCAATGAATGGGAGGTTGGTCTAAATAACCCATTACACAAGATTTATGATTCTACACAAAATGCTCAGGTCACATGATGGTATTAAGTTTCATTTATTTTTTTATTTTTTAGTATTTATTGAATTCACATAGTAATAGCTTTTTTTTTTTCCTCTCTTGAAAATCTTATTAAGGAGTGAAGACCTGAAGTAACTCAAATGGTTTTGGAAAAACTATTCCATTACTTTCATGTGTTGCAAATTACGTCATTGAGAATAAAGTAATTAAAAGATTAGTAATAAAGTAATTTAAATATTTTTTAATTCTATAACCCTGATTATTACAAGGGATGTATAAGGGAGGACAAATATTTCTTCCAAAGTGACTGCCTCAATTAATAGGTTCTTCCTAAAATGCTACATTGGGAAAAATTCCAAAGCTGCATTTGGCCCATAGAGGGAAAAGTATCATGATTATTTAGTATTCCCCCAATTAATATTTGCTCTTTAACATAAGCTAGTTTCTTTATCATTCTATAGAGATTTCCCTCTTAGGAAAAGCATAAAATTGTTCATAGCATTTATTGATTTTTTTCTCCACCTTTGCTAAGTTAACTTGATCTATGCTTCTAACTGTAGACCAGGCGTCCTCAAACTTTTTAAACAGGGGGCCAATTCACTGTCCCTTAGACCATTGGAGGGCCAGACTATAGTTTAAAAAAAAAAAACAAAACTATGAACAAATTCCTATGCACACTGCACATAACATACTTTATTTTGAAGTAAAAAACAGAAACGGGAACAAATATAATTCACACCGCTTCATGTGGCCCGCAGGCCACAGTTTGAGGATGCCCGCTGTAGACTCTTATACCAAGGTCGCACCTCAGTTGTAACTCTTAAGAATGAGTCAGGATCGCTGGCCAGATGCTTTTCTCCAAACTGTACTCTGTCTCCCAGTAAGGTAGAGAAATTTCCTGTAGGAGAAAAACTAATGAGTAAAGAGGGCTTGGGTGTTGAAGCTCATACTGGGAGCTCTAACAAGTTACATAGTCATTCTTCATTTTCTATCTTCATATATAACAACAATATAAGCACCTGCTTATAATACAAGTCTGTAGGGATTGTGAAAGACTGACAATATCTGAGAAGGTATATCACATTCCATGGTAAAAAGGACAACATGGCGTGTCTGGAAGGTGGAGGGGCTGTGGAGGGGAATGCTGAGTTAGCATATGAGTCCAGCTGGTTAGCCTCACCTCGTCTTATAATGCTGCTGCTGTTTTCCTTCACATTCCTTTTTAATTGAAAGTGTTGCTCATCCCTTTGCTGAAAATGTTGTATGTACACATTTTAAAATTCTTAATGCTTTACTCCTTGTTTGGATTTGTTAAGAGACTGACGTCTGCGGTAACTGGGTTACTCAGAAAAGAGGAAGAGCAATTAAAGTTAACTTTTAAGTTTATGTTTCCAAGGTGAAAGGTCATGAAAGATTGCAAGGCTATGTTTTTTTTGTTTGTTTGTTTGTTTGGTTTTTTTGAGGCAGAGTCTCTCTATGTTGCCACATAGGGTGCTGTGCCATCACAGCTCCCAGCAACCTCAAATTCTTGGGCTTATGCAGTTCTTTTGTCTCAGCCTTCCAAGTAGCTGGGACTACAGGCACCCATCACAATGCCCAGCTATTTTTTTGTTGCAGTTGTCATTGTTGTTTAGCCCAGGCCAGGTTCGAACCCCCCCAGCCTCCTTGTATGTGGCTGGTGCCCTACCCACTGAGCTACAGGCACCTCCTCAAGGCTTTCTTTAAAAATATTTATTCCTATTTAGTGTTATATGGAACTTGTAACAGGGAGCAAAAGATACATAAACAGACAGGTGTGATAAAGTTTTGTGCATCGGGATTTCTGAACCTCAGCGCTATTGACATTTTGGACCCAGTGTGTTGTAGGGGTTGGGGTAGGGTGGGGGAGCGTCCTGTGCACTGTAGGATCTTTAACAGAATCCCTTGCCTGTACTCACTAGAAGTCTATAGCACTCTACCCCTAGATGTGATGACTGAAGATGTCTTCAGATGTTGCCAAATGTCTGTCCCATACCATCAAAATCACTCCATTTTGAGAACCACGGATCTGTATTGTATACTGTGAGGACACAAAAAGGGAGTAAGTAATTTTACCTTTGTAGGTTTAAAGGAGACCCAGTTTGGGCAATATTAAGGGATAAATGGGTGATTCTCTCAGCTGAACTTTGAAAACTGGGCCTTCCAGCCAGAGAGAGCAGTATAAATTGGCAAAAGAGAGACTAGGGAGGTAATGAGCTCAAGAAATTGGAAGCCTTTTACACCATATAAGAGAGTTGGATTTTATCTTAATGTCAAGAGGAACCATTGAAGTGTTGTAAGCAAGGAATTATATGGTCAGATTTGCAACTGAGAAAAGTCACTCTGTGAACAAGGTGGAAGAGGAAGAGAATGGAGAGAGATCAGGAGGAGATTCTTGCAACAGTCCACGTGCAAGGGATAATATTAGTTAGGTTCAGAGGAAAAGGTGATGAATTTGGGACTCTGGTCAAGGTGACTGGTGAATGCAGCTGACATCCAACTGAAGGAATACAAGAGAGAAAACAGATTTTATTTAAAGATAAGTGGTCCCAGTACCAGTTACAGAGGTATCAAGCTAGAAGCATCTATAGGATATGTGTCCTGAAATGTACAGTAGACAATATTTAGGTTTGAAGCTCAGGAAGAATGTTTCTGTGGCCCAAATTTCGAATTTTTCACTAGCTGCCCACTGTGGCTGTATCATCCTCTATTGAGTCTTCAAGAGAGAAAACCGAAAGCACAAACAGCACATGGAAAAGTGATCTTGGGCAGCTTGGACTCTAATACTTTAATTTATAATCTCTCTGTTCTCATTTCTAAAGATACATTACTTATTTCTGGTGGCTTGTGTGATCCTGAATATTCTCCTTTGTCCCTTAACAGTTTCAATGTTATCAATGGGGTTGGAGTTGAAAAAGATGGGGAGAGAAGCCAGGGCAGGCATACAGAGCCTGGATCGGTATTCCAATCTTTTCCCATTAAGGCAAACATAGAAAATGATACTATTTGAGTGGCATACCCGGGCAAACTTAAGGGGATTTGAAAGCATCTACATAGGGTTTAGTGAGAACATTTTATTTTTGATCTGTAATTATGGTTTTAAGAAGTATTCTGGACCCATGATCCGCAACCCCTGACCTCCAGAAGAGCTGCACTGTGACCTGCAATCGGCACCCTCCCGGACCCCCGTAAGAGCTGGGCCTCCCCACATCTTGACCAGGAACTCCAGAAGCCGCACAACCCCGCGTCCTCCCTCCTGTACTCTCCATGCCTCTACACAGCCCGCTAGTCTGGCCAGGGACTCTGGTAGCTGCGTGCCCTGTGGAGCCCTCCCTACCTCTGCTTGGAGCCCTTCTCCTGGCCAGAGACTGCTGGAGTCTTGGGCTCTCTGTGCCAAAGTCACTGTGCACCAGGCACTCCTGAACAATGCGTACCACCTCCCGCCCTGTTGCTGGATCCGGGTGTGTTTTTGTTCTTCTGGGTATATCCCTAGTAGAGGAATTATAGGATTGAATGGCAGATCTATTTTTAGATCTCTAAGTGTTTTGTGCCTGTTTTCATGGAAGACATTGGCCTGGTTTTAGAATCAAGGTAATTCTGGCCTTACAAGATTAGCTAGAAAGTTTTCCTTTCTCTTCTATTTTATAAGAAAGATTGTATACAATTTATATTAATTCCCTTTAAATATTTGATCGGCTTTTCCAGTGAAATCATTTTGGGCTGGAGTTTTCTTTGTTGGCTGTCTTTTATCTAAATTGAATTTCTTTAATGGATTTAGAGCTATTCAACTTGTCTAATCCTTCTTCAGTGAGTTTTGGTAGCTTATGTCTTTCAAAGGGTTTGCCCATTTATCTAAGTTGTTAAACTTATGGGTATAAAGTTATTCATAATTTCTTAATTATCCTTTTAATATTATAGTATTTACATCTATAATTATGTATCCTCTTTAATTCTGATACTGGTAATTTCTATATTTTTCTCTTTTCTTGGCCTCACCAGATAGAGATTTGTAAATTTTATGGACCTTTTCAAAGAACTGCCTTTTGGTTTAATTTATTGCTCCATTTTTTTTTTCTTTAGTTCTCATTTTATTGCTATTGCCTTTTTTATTTCCTATCTTCTACTGGCTTTAGGTTTACTTCGCTCCTTTTTTTCTAGTTTCTTATGTGTAAGTGTAGATTATTGATCTGGACCTTTTCTTTTCTCTCTCTCTTTACTGTAAGACTCTCATACGCAGTGAGAATTCTTTGAGTTGTCAGTACTACCTAGTTAAACCAAAACATATAGATATAGATTCCACTTGATTGAATGGAAATTTATTCAATCAAGTGATTCTCATTGTTTCCATTACACGCAAATCAGCAGAGAATCATGTGAATTTTGCTACGGGATTTATTCAAGTACTTCTTGAACTTAAAAATAAAATTATCATCATGGAAAGAGACAAGGGAAATGAATCCCAGACACCTAGGTTTTATTCATCAGGTTAAAAGGGAGGTTCCTAAGGACATTTTCAAGACCAATTGAATCCTGAGGTTGAAAAAAATTTAAAACTGCAACGTATGAAACTTATAAAAAATGACACACTTCATCTAGACTGTAGAATCAACAAGAATCTAATAAAGTTAATCAAATAATTGTAGTTCAATTGCACATACATTTTAATCATTTTCCCATTAAAGAGTGCTTGTCTATAAATTATTGCAGGAAAAGCCATTTTCAAGTTAATGTTTCAACCATTAGAAAATACAAAGGGCATTTTCATTAATTAGACACAGCTTCTTTTCCTTCTAGTTTATCATTACCTTTGCTAGGTGGAGCCAGTTTAGTATTCAATTTTATTGACATGTGTGATTCAATGACACTATTTGTTTAGAGTTCATCATATACCTGGTGGAATAAACTCATTAAGTATAAATGAATAGTTATGTAGTCATCATCTAAAATGAGTCAGTGATGTTCTCCAGACTCGTTATAATGAATGTGAACACAGCTGGAATAAAAGTCCCTGGGAAGGTTTCAGGCTTTATTCTGAAATATTTAAGGCTAGAGCTTTCTTCCTATTTTTGAAGCCTTCTAGTTTAGGAAAAAGGACTTAACTTCCCCCTACAGAAAGTTGTTACATGCATTTAGTGTCATTTCATCAAAGGTATGCACTTTCCACTGTGGCTTCTTAGGAAGTATGGCAGAATATAAATGCCAGAATTATCCTGGCTGATTTTATTTGGTAAGTTTTCTGTGTACAAGAAAGGGTTGAATTCCATATTCAAAAAGAAGGCTTTTGTGGGGTTTGGTGGCTGCCCAATAATTGCTATTGTCAAGATGTAAGATTATCCTATAATTGATCTGCTCCTTGATTCCTTGCTCTTCCCTGAAGAACAGAGATGGGTGTACAGTATGAAAGAGTAAGTCTCTCACCTTTTTGTCTTTTTGAGATTTGCATCCCTGTTTCGTCCATAGTGCTATAATTCATTTTCTGTATCTAAAGGCAAAAAGGAATATTACCTGAATATGTAACCAGGGTAAAGGATTCACTAAAACAGTGTTCCAAAATTCCCCTATAGAATTATGCAATGGGAACAGCATTCAGCACTTTGCATTTAACCCACAGTCACCAATTGGTTGTTACAGCATATATGCTACATACTAATTAAATTAATGCTTGAGCTCAGGCAGTAAAATTAATAATAAAAGGAATTATGTTTTATTAGTACACAGTTCTTTTCCATTTTTTCCAGGATTTGTTAATAGTTTGGTCTATTTCACAGGTAACACCAATGAATGAGGAAATACTAGAATAAAGTTAAAACAATGACAGACACAAAAGAGGAAGCAGGTGCCTACTTACAGACAGCTATTCTTGGAGGGAATATTGTGAAACCACAGAGAATCAGCATGGGACTCTCAGTGTGGAAAAAAGAAAGTGAAAAGGCAATACATTTGATCATATCAAAGCACTGTGGAGAAGATTAGCAGGCTAGTGGCCAGAGCACTGTGCTCATCTGGCAGCACTACAGGTGAATTGTGAGAGGGCTCACTCTAAGGCCACTGATTTGGGACCTGCCTGCAGTCTGTGAAGAGTCATTGCACCATGCAACAGGTGTGATGGGGACTGAACCCAGATAAAGCTAACCTGAGCTCTTGGGTGCATGGCACCAGATTGGCAGGGGACACAGGTTTGTGGCTGTGGCCTTCACATTGCTCCCACCAGGCTGGGGAGGGAGTGAACCAATAGGAGTCTCCTTTAACCTGTACCTGGTGACTGGAAGCCAAGTTCTGTCTTGGGATCTGAGAACTCACTGGCACAATGGGTTTGGAGTTCACAGGCTGATACATTAGAGGCTTTGGGCAACTGCTTCAGTGGGTCCTAGAGATTGAAGGGAGAAATCTTTGGTCCCTGGGTCATTGGAACTGAACTTCACTTGGCATCAGTCACTGAGTCTGTGGAATAGGCTGCCACTGGCTTGGCCCTGACTCTGCTCTCAGATCACAACTGCCTGCTGCCTGCTCAGCCCTGACCCAAACTCCAGGTAGCAGCAACCCTGCCACCCTTATGCCCCTGGTCCTGTCTGTGATGCCCTGCTCAGAAGCTCTCCTGGCTCTCCTCAGTCTTGAATCTGAAGCTCATATGCCAGAGCCCCAGAGCTTTGCCCCTGTGTCTCCAGAGCTTCTTCCAGCCCAGAACATGGCCCAATATTCCAGCACTGAACTTGGGCCCCAAGGCCTTGCCCTGAATCATCAACCACTGCCACAGTAATTGCTCCAAAGTTCTAGGCCTTGCCAGGAACCCCTCACCCCAGAGTTGAGCCTACAGTACACTGGGATCTGGTTTGAGCAAATGCCTATAGCCCAGGAACTCCCAACTGCTTGCTAGATAGACTCATCTAGCTGCCACTGTCACCTTTGTAGGAATTCCCAGGCAGAACAATTGCCACAATATTAGCCTCAGTGAAGAGGGTCATGCCAAGCTCTCAGCTTGAACATCCTACAGCTATCTGGTGAGCAGCCCAACAACCAGCATAAACAGCATCCAGCACGGACTTGAGCAGAGGCAATCACAAGTGAACAGACCCAATTAGAAGAGCTGTATTAGATGTTTCCAGTGCATGTGCCTCTCCCCTGCCATGTCAACATTCTAGAGTAGAGGGAGACAAAGCACCATTCAGAGACCTCCCCTTCTTCTAAGTAAGCAGGAGAATTCCCAGCAAAGAACAGGTTCCTTATAAACCTATTAGCCTGGAGTTGAACAAAGAGCTTTCAGATGAGAAGAAATCAACAAAAGTACCCCAGCAATATGAAAAATCAGAACAGATCAATGTCCCCAAGGGAACACAATGGAGTCGTAGTAATGAGCTCAAACTACAAGGAAATTGTTGAAATGACAAAAGTAGAATTCAGAATATGAATGGCAAATAAAATGAATGGAATTGAAGAGACAGTTGAAAACAAACAAAAAAAGTCAAAGAAAATTTCAAGAAATTAATGAATAAGTCACTTAGGTGCTAGACAACAGAAGGAAGGATATAATAGAACTAAAGAAAAGAAGGAGTCATTTAGGGACTTTCAAAACATAGCAGAAAACATCAGCAACAGACTAAACCAAGGAGAAAGAATATCAGAGCTTCAAGACAAGGCTCTCTAGCTAACTCAGAGGAAGAGAAGAGAACAAAAAAGGAGGAACAGTCACTCACAGAGATTTGGAACTATGTGAAGTGAACTAATAAGGGAATTATAGGTATCCCTGAGGGAAGAGGAGAGCTAAAATCATGGAAAATATATTCGAGGAAATTATTGAGTAAAACTCCCATGAGATACAGACATCCAGATACAAGATGTTCATCGAACCCTAGGAAGATTCATAGCAAATAGGACATGTTTAAGATGTATTATACCCAGAGATAATCTCTTGTATCTCTGTGGCATCCATTGTTATTTCCCCTTTATGATTTCTGGTTGATGTTATTAGAGATTTTACTTTTCTGTTTCTAGTTAATCTGGCCAAAGGTTTATTTATTTTATTCAGTTTTTCAAAAAATCAAGTTTTAGTTTCATTAATTTTCTGAATAATACTTTTCTTTTTCTTTCTTTCTTTCTTTCTTTTTTTTTTTTTTTTTTAAACTTACTTATTTATTTATTTTCTGCAGTTTCTGGCTGGGGCTGGGTTTGAACCCACCACCTCCGGCATATGGGGCCAGTGCCCTACTCCATTGAGCCACAGGTGCCACCCAACTCTTTTGTTTTCAATGTCATCAATCTCTGATTTAATTTTGGTTATTTCTTTTCTTCTTCTGGGCTTGGGATTAGATTGTTCTTCTTTTTCCAGTTCCATAGGATGGTTCATGAGGTTGTTGATGCACTCTTTCTGTTTTTCAAAAGTAGACATCTAGTGTAATAAATTTACCTTGTAAGATTGCTTTTGCTGTATCCCAATCTATAGATTTTATGCAATCCCCATTAAAATATCATCATCATACTCTCAAGATTTTGAAAAAATAATTCTTCATTTTGTATGGAACCAGAAAAAACCCTGTATAGCCAAGGCAATTCTTAGTAATCAAAACAAAGCCAGGGGCACCTCCATACAAGACTTTAGTCTATACTACAAGGCCAAAGTGATCAAAACACATAATATTGGCACAAAAGTTGAGACATTTGAAACTGAATAGAAAACCATGAGATGAAACTAACACCTTATAGCCGCCTGATATTTGATAAACCAAACAAGAACATACACTGGGAAAAATAATTCCTAATCAATAAATGGTGTTGGGAGAGCTGGATAACCACATGTAAAAGAGTGAAACTGGACCTCACCTCTCACCACTTACAAAAATTAATTCAAGATGGATAAAAGATTTTAATCTAAAGCATGAAACAATACAAATCCTCAAAGAAAGTGTAGGGAAAACACTTGAAGATATTGGCCTGGGGAAAGATTTCATGAAGAAGAGTTCCATGGAAATTGCAACAACAAAAATAAACAAATGGGACTTAATTAAACTGAAAACCCTTTGTATAGCTAAGGAGAGAACAACCAAAGCAAATAGACAACCTTTGGAATGGGAAAAGATATTTGCATATTATAAATTGGGCAAAAGCATGATAACTAGGATCTAACAGAGAACTCAAATTAAGCAACAACAAAAAAAATCCAACAGTCCATATATCACTGAGCAAGAGACATGAATAGAACCTTTTCTAAAGAAGACAGAGAAATGGCTAACAAACATATAAAAAAATGCTCATCATCCCTAATCATCAGAGAAATGCAAATCAAAACCACCCGAGATATCACCTAACCCCAGTGAGAATGGCCTATATCACAGTCTCAAAGCTGCAAATGCTGGTGTGGATATGGAGAGAAAGGAACACTTTTACACTGCTGGTGGGACTGAAAACTAGCACAACCTTTTTGGAAGTAAGTGTGGAGAATGCTCAAAGAACTCAAAGTATACCTCCCATTTAATCTTGCAATCCCATTATTAGGCATCTATCCAGAAGAAAAAAATTCTTTTATCATAAGGACATTTGCACTAGACTGTTTATTGCAGCTCAATTTAAATTGACAAAATATGGAAACAGCCTAAATGCTCACCAACTCAGGAATGGATTGACAAACTGTGGTATATGTATACCATAGAAAAGTGTTCATCCATTAAAAACAATGGAGACTTTACATCTTTTGTATTAACCTGGATGGAGGTGGAACACATTAAAACATCACATGAATGGAGAAGCGAGATTCCAATGTATACAATTCTAATATGAGTGCTATAGATGAGCTAATATAAGGAGTAGGATGGGGAATGAGGGAGCAGAGAGAAGGGAGAAGAAAGGGGCATGGGGCCATAGTGTATGGCACATCTCTTGGTGGTGGGACACAATTATAAGAGGGACTTTACTTAACAAATGCAATCAGCATAACCTAATTATACCCTCAATTAATGCTAAATATATATATTTTAATCAACTTGGCTAAAGTAAGAATGAAGGGAAAAATTCTATAATCAACTAGACATGAGCAACAACTGACCTACAAAGGAAACCCCATCAGTCTAACAGCAGACTTCTCAGTGGAAACCCTATAAGACAGAAGGGAATAAGGCCCCCATCTTCAATTTTTGTAAATGAAACAACTGCCAACCTAGAATTCTGCATTCTAGAAAACTAAGTTTCACAATTGATGGTGATATTAAGTCTGTTCCAGACAAGCAAACACTGAGGTAATTTGTCATGATCAGTCCTGCCCTGCAGGAAATACTCAGAATACTCAGCATAATAAATACCCACTAGTGTAAAACCATCAAAAAAGCTAAAGCTTACAACTCTTATAAAACAATAACACATGAAAGGAAACAAAGCAGTAATATTTAACCAAACATAATGAACAGAACAGCATTCCATATATTAATTCTATCTCTTAATGTTAACAATTTGAATACATCACTCAAAAGACATAGTGGCTAAATAGATGGAAAACATACCTGAATCATCTGTTTATTGTCACCAGGAGATGCATATAAACCACAAGGATGCACACAGATTCAATGCAAAAGAACAAACCACACAAATGCAAACAAAAAGAGCAGTTTATCAGATGAAATTAACTTTAAATCAATAATGGTGAAGAAAGACAAAGATGGTCATTATAAAATTATAAAGGGAGCAATTCAACAATAAGATATAACAATTCTAAATACATATGTATCTAGCATTGGAGCGCCAAGATTCATGAAGCAAATCCATAGATCTAAGCAAACAGATAAACAGCAGCACTGTAATTGCCAGAGACTTCAACACCCCACTGACAGAACTGGACACATCATCCAAGTAGAAAATAAATGAAGAAGCCCTGGACTTAAATGGGAGTCTAGAACAAATGGGCCTCACAGACATTTATAGAACATTTTATCTCCAAACCACTGAATATATATTCTTCTCATAAACACATGGAACATTCGCCAAGATTGATCATATTTTCAGTCACAAAGCATGTCTCAACAAATTAAAAAAAATAGAAATAATACCATGTATCTCCTCAAACCACAGTGGAATAAAACTACAAATCAACTCTAAGAGAAATACTCAATTCTGCACAAAATTATGAAAATTAAACAATGTAATACTGAATGATTATTGGATCAATAATGAAATTAAGATGGAAATCAAAAGATTCCTTGAAGTTACTGAAAAGGAGACTCAAGCTACCAAAATCTATGCAATTCAACAAAAGCAGTCCTAAGGGGAAAATTCATAGCCTTGAATGCCTCCATCAAAGAGACAGAAAGATCACAAATTAACAATCTAATGATACCTCTCAAGGGAATAGAAACAGGAGAGCAAACCAAACCCAAAGCCAGCACAAGAAAAGAAATAACTAAGTCAGAGTAGAATTAATTGAAATGCGAAAAACAATTATGAAGTGTCAATGAAACAAAAAGTTGGTTCTTTGAAAAGATAAACAAAATTGATAGACCTCTTGCTAGATTGCCCAGGAAAAGACTCAAATAGACTCACTTAGAAATGAAAAAAGGAGATAGTGTAACCAATAATCACACAAATACAAAATATCATCTGTGCATACTATGAATATCTCTATGCACATAAACTTGAAAATGTTGAGGAGATAGACAAATTACTGGAAGCACACAACCTCCCAAGACTCAATCAGAAAGAAATAGAACTCCTGAATAGACCAACAATGAGCAACAAGATTAAGGCAGAAATAAAAAATCTTCCAACAACAAAAAAGTCCCAGACCAGATGGATTCATTGTCAAATTCTATCAGACCTACCAAGAAGAACTGGTACCAATACTGCAGAAATTATTTCCTATCATTCAGAGAGAATCCTCTTCATCTCATTCTATGAAACCAATGTCACCTTGATACCAAAGCTGAGAAATAACAATCAAAAAAGGAGAATCCTCTTCATCTCATTCTATGAAACCAATGTCACCTTGATACCAAAGCTGAGAAATAACAATCAAAAAAGAAAACTTAGACCAATGCTCCATATGAGTACAGATCCAAAAATCCGAAGTAAAATACTAGTAAATCACATGGAATAATACATCAAAAAATAATTCACTATGACCAAGTGGGCTTCATCCCAAGTATGCAAAAGTGGTTCCACATATATAAATCAATAAATGTGATTCACCCCATAAATGGAAGCAAAAACAAAGACCATATGATCATCTCAATAGATGGCAGGAAAAGAATTTGACAAAATTCAGAACCCTTTCATGATAAGAACACTCAACAAATTAGGCATAGAGTGAACAGATCTCAAGATTATAAAAGCTATATGTAACATACAACCAGCAAGATCACTTTTCCTTACCTCCCCTATTCCCTACTTTTCAAACTACTTGACAAATTTGCCAGGCATTATTTATAATAAAGTTATAATTAGGTATATTGAGTATGATGGGAATTTGGTATATATAATAGGTATATTGAGTATGATGGGAATTTGGTCAAAATGTGCAGTTCCTTTTAGATGATGTATTTATATTATGGAAAAACAGATATTGTATTGAGCAAGTGAATTGTTCATGCCTTTTGAATATTTATTAACAAATATTGTATGTTATTTATTCTTATAATAGGCATAGAATTAAATATTTCACCAGCATAAATTGAATGTAAATAATTATATTTATTAATAATAAAATGATCAAAAGAAAGGAAAGAGAGGAGAAATATGTTCTGTAACTAAATTACTTTTATGAAAAGATCATTGTGGGCACCTATAGTCCCAGCTATTTGGGAGGTTGAGGCAGGAGGATTGCGTGAGCCCAAGAGCTTGAGGTTGCTGTGAGCTGTGATGCCATGCACTATACCCAGGGTGATAAGAGTGAGACTCTGCCCTCTCCCCCCCCCCCCAAAGAGAAAAGATCACTGTAGAATATTAAATGTATTCACTCTCACTGGTGGCTTTTTTTCCTGTATCCTCCCTCTTTCTCACTCTCCTTCCTTCTTATTTTACATTTCTTTCCACTCTTCATTGCCTTGCCTTTTCCTCTGTTGTCAAATACAGCTGCAGATTAATGCCTTTTTCCTTAGTCTCTCTGTGATGCTCTTGCCTTCCCTGCAGGAGTGAAAACTGCACCAATTATCACTCTAAATATTCATGTACTTGATAAGACATGGTCTTAGTGAATTAAGTACTGAGTCTGTTGCCTAAAAAAAAAAATCAAAGCAATAGTAAGAGGCTTTTCACACTAACAGCGCAGTGGTAATGCACATAGGAGAGAATAATTAATTGGTCTTCATGCATTTGTACAAAATAAATGCAGGTTTTTGCGTCACTGTGTGCTTAGCAGGTATATGTCTGAGGGATTATTAAAAGGAATGAAACTCTATGGGAGAGTAGGATTTCTTTTCCATTTCATTTTTCTTTGGGAAGTCAGGAGAAACTTAACAAATAAGCCAAAGTGATATGAATTGCATAATCTGAAGTTAGGTAAGTGCGGTTTTCAAAATGAAATGTCCCTTGTAGTCTTTCCATGACATTAATTTTGTTTGGGGTGGTGGAGGTTGGAGTAGGAATATGGCCTTCAGGCTCTAGAGTCACCATTTGTGGCCTCACCATTTATGCTCTGCAAGATGGGATTCACGGGGAGGAGATTTTTTTTTTTTAAATTTTTTTAATTAATTAATTTATTTTTTTTCTTTTTCTTTTTTTTTTTTTATTATAGATAAAATATACACCATAGACGTGGCCCGACCCATTACCCTCCCTCCACCCAAGCCTCCCCTGAGGAGGAGATTTTTATCTGTTTTGTTCACGGATGTAGCATAAGAGCTTGAAATAGCAGGTGTTCAAAAAAAATGTGGATGGGTATTTGCTGAATAAACTGTGAATCGATCTGCCATTTAAGCTCTTTTCCTTAATTTCCTCATCTGTGAAACATAGCTATGTTTTGAGTGTTACATGAGAATGTAAAGCGTAGCAAGGTGTCTGGCAAAGATGCTCTGTCTCTGTTCACCAGCTGTTTATTGGATAAGTACTTTCTGGCTGGTATAGTGGTGGATACATGAGAATGAAGCCAGCAGTCATAGTCCTTGCCTTCTGGAGTGGGGTGGGGGTGGGGAAGGGACACAGACACTAAAAACAACAAACATGCAGAAGGACAATGACAAATTGTGAGGGTTGCCAGGACGGAAAAGACCAGGGAGGTCAGAAAGAGGAGGGTCTCATTTGGATTTTGAGCCAGGGGAAGCATTGTGGAGGAGTAATACTTAAACTGGTACCCAAAAGTTGGGAAGAAATCAATCCAAGTAGGTGAGGGGAGGGCCCCATAGAACAAAGAAATAGGGACACATAGTCAAATCAGTAAAGATATCAGTGTGTTCAAAGAGAGATGTGGCAGAAGCTTGATGAGAGCAGGGAAGAGAAAATGCTGGATAATATTCCATGGTGTACATATACCACAATTTATTAATCCAATCGTGGATCGACGGGCACTTGGGCTTTTTCCATGATTTAGCAATTATGAATAGGGCTGCAATAAACATTCTGGTACAAATATCTTTGTTATGATGTGATTTTTGGTCTTCTGGGTATATGCCTAGTAGAGGAATTATAGGATTGAATGGCAGATCT
>CAUYPK010070051.1:0-23630 GCA_963574355.1 Loris lydekkerianus
TTTTCTTCATTGTTTTCATCATGTGTATTCTAAGTTCCCTTTCTGTCATCCCTAACATTTCTTTATAGGTGAAATTCTCTGCAGTAGCTACCTCATGGTCCCTTAGAGGGGTTGGTCTGGACGTCTTCTTCATGTTGCCTAGAGTTTTCTGCTGATTCTTCCTCATGAGTGATTTCTTTTATCTGTTTCCTTGTCCTAATTTTCCTTTCATTTCCTCTTGCCCTTTAAGTTGCCATGCCTGTGGACTAGGGTTTTGATGAGTCCTTTTGGTACAGGACCGGAAGGATGAGAAGGTTGAAGAGCAAGAGAAGATAAAAGAAAGAAAAAAAAAAAAAGAAAGATAAGAAAAAAGAGAAAGGAGGGGGGTGGGTAAAAGGGAATATTGACAAAAAGAAGAGAAGCACAGAAAGTGGGAGACAAAACAATATAGGTGTACAGTAGGGTACTTTGACACAACCTTAAAAAAAAACCCAACCTCTGGGGGTGCCAGTTGGGTGGTTCTCTTGAGGTCAGCTGCTCTTTGCTAGCATGTTTGGACACAGTACCCAACCTCCCCCCAGTAGAGAGGAAAGAGAAACATTCTATAAATCAAACCAAAACAAGCAAAAAGAAAACTTTATGGGTTAAAATTGGGGGGAAAACCAAATAATAGGGGTAGAAACACTTGCAAAAATGAAGTTGTAATTATTGAAAAAGGCAACAATGGGAAATTGTATTTAAACTAGAAAAATGGAGAAAGAAAAGAAAGAAAAAAAGAAAAGAATACTCTATAGGGAAAGGTTGAAATTAAAAAACAAAATGACAACAACAACAACAACAACAACAACAAAAACAAAGCAGTATATTTATCTTGCTGAATATTGTCTGGGCAACAGATGATCTTCTGGGGTATGAGATGTTAATCACAATGCTGATATGACTGGAGGCCTCTGCTGATTTCTCAAACCCCGCAGGGTGGAGACCCTAAATCTCTCTTCAGCCCTCTTAAAAGGCACCTTAAACTTCTAAACTTGGCTAAGCAGAAGCTTTCCCAGGAAAGCACTTGTTGCTAGGATCACTACTGAAGTGGGTATCCACTTACCCAGTGTGCCAAGACCGGTCTTACTCTGTCCCTGAGGGTTAAGGCTATAAGGTGGCTCAGTCCCTGCCTTTAGGCTGTTCAATCACTAGATTACAGCTCCTGCCTGATCCTTGTTCTGTGACCCTGGGGGTGGAGCTTGCCAGGGCAGTTCTCTCTCAATGGCTCCATGCTGCCCACAGCTGAACACTATTATTCTCTGCCAGCTCAGCGGCTCAATCTGGGGCCCTAGACAATGCCCAAAGTTCTCCGCACTTATGCTCAAGCTTTCCCAAGGCAGTTCAACTGAATGCCAAATCCAAAAACACCAAAACAGCTCACAGGTAAGGCCTTTCCAGTTCGCAGTCTTACTGTGGCTATACTTACAGCTGCCAGCGGGATTAGACCAAACAAACACACACAACCACTTACCAGTTTTCCACTGCTTTTGTCCTCCTCTTGGGGTCCAGAAGTCTCTTGCTGACTCCCTGTGTCTTCAAAGGGATGATTATACGCAGATCCCACCAGCCTGACATGCCTGGAGTCTTGTCTCCCCAGACTCACTGTGCCCAGTTGCAAGGAAGGTGTTACTAGGCCGCCATCTTGCTTGGACCCTGTATGGAGAATTTTTAAAATTTAATAATTCAAGAGACAAATGTGTAAGTACTACTTTAACCATTTGAATAAAAAAATGGATATTCAGCAAAATATTAGAACAGTACCTTGGGATGCCAAAAATCCCTATTATTAATAGTTTTTTTTTTCTACATTTATATTTTTCAAGTTTTATGAAGCATGTATTATTTTTATACAGGAAAATTACCATTCTAAAAATGATTGTTACAAATTTTCAAAATATGCTAAATCAAGGGCATTTCAATTGCCATTCAGCCAGGAGATTTAAATTTATTTTTGCCAGTAAATTTGTAAGATTATTATTAAAGTTGCATAGAATCTTATGCTATCACTATCATAAATTATGGCTGAAATGTCCAATTTGCCTAGTGTACCTTTAAGAAATGAAGAAAA
The DNA here is from genome assembly GCA_963574355.1 of Loris lydekkerianus. Lineage (NCBI taxonomy): Eukaryota > Metazoa > Chordata > Mammalia > Primates > Lorisidae > Loris > Loris lydekkerianus. The sequence goes on from CAUYPK010070051.1 coordinate 2,087, forward strand.
ATATATATATGTCTCTGATTCATAGGGATTCGTTTTTACAAGTGAGAACAAGAAATTATGAGGCTAACTTATTTGTACAAATATTTTACAGCTTTAACAAAATGTTAATAAAAAATTCAGAGATACATTGGCTCATGCCTGTCATCCTAGCACTCTGGGAGGCAGAGGTGGGTGGATTGCCTGAGCTCAGGAGTTTGAGACCAGCTTAAGCAAGAGTGAGACCCATCTTTAAAAAAAATAGCTGGGTATTGTGGCGGGTACCCAAAGTCCCAGCTACCAGTGAGGCTGAAGCAACAGAATCTCTTGAGCCCAGGAGTTTGAGGTTGCTGTAATCTATGACTCCCTAGCACTCTATGGAGAATGACAAAGTGAGACTCTGTCTGAAAAAAAAAAAAAAAAAAAAAAAAAAAAATTAGCATTAGATGAATTACTTAAGCATATTCTTCTTTATTAAATTTTACAAGGAATTCCTTGAATGGAATTATTATTATATATTATATTATTACAGACATGATCACATAGAAAGGCTTCATGGACACCTTTAGGATAGTTTGTATTTCATTTTTAAGTGAAAAATGCACAATATAAAACTGAATATTTTGTATTATCCTATGTATAAACTTTTTGTGTGTATGTGTGTACAACATAATAAATTGTTAACAGAAATTATGTATGTGTTGAAATCATTCTTATATTTTTTCTGTATTTTTCAAACATTTTCCAGTGTTACTATGAAAATCATACAAATGTACCTTAAAAATGTTTTTTAAAAGATCATTAAGTAAAACAAAGACAGTGACATAAGCAAGATGGCTGCATAGAGGTGCCAGGTGCTTGTCCACCTGCCACAGAAGGGACCAACGCAAAAAGTAAGTCGCTAAGATTTGATAGGAGTGTTGAAGGGACAGTACTGGAGTGGAGTGGGGGAGTAGAGAGATATCTATGGTGATTAAAAGCCTAGGAAGGGCTGGGCACAGTGGCTCACACCTGTAATACTAGCACTATAGGAGGCCAAGGCAGGTGGATTGCTTGTGCTCAAGAATTCAAGGCTAGCCTGAGCAAAAGTCACTTTACTAAAAAATAGAAAAAAACCTGAGGCAAGAGGATCTCTTGAGCCCAAGAGTTGGAGGTTTCTGTGAGCTGTGACGCCACAGCACTCTACCCAGGGTGACAGCTTGAAACTGTCTCAAAAATAAGTAAATAAAAAAACATACAAATAAATAAATAAATAAAAGCCCAGGAGGACAGTGTGGAAACGTCTTTCCTTTGCTGCCCCATCTCCTTAGTCTGGATTAGCTTGGAGCCAGAAGGGACATCCCCCTTTGAGGAACAGGTACACAGAAGAACCCTACTAGCCCCCATTGCCACCACAAACACCTGCAGGCCTTGCTGGGGGTCGGGGATCCCAGTTTCCTAACCCATTTGACCTGTTTTGATTACCCAGCTGAGCTAGAAAGTTCAACCCAAGCAAGGTGGTAATCTAAACGAGAAATGAGTGGAAACCGAAAATAAAACTGGAGTGGCTCAGGCAATGTGGATAGAAAGTGAAAGTAACCTACACATCTTTCAGATTTTATTTAAGAAGAACAAAGACAATTTAGAGGATTTCCAAATATAGTTGGAAGTGGGTTCCTCTCATGGAGAAGGTGAGAGAGACAAAGACAAAAAGGTCTCCAGCAATATAAATATTCTCTTTTGAAATTGGCTACAGGTCTTTGATTGGCCTCTCTGCACCGCCAGGCAATATTGCCCTTTTCTATTAGTCAGTGATTATCTCTTTCTATTGGTCATTGGTTACTTCTCATTCATATTCTTACAGGCCCTCCAGACTTCCTGGTTCAGTAGGCTGGGTTTTCCTCCCATCCCCACCCTCCCACCCCTTGAATCCTCTTTCTTTGTGTCCCTTCTGGGGTTTTACTACAGGAGAATCCTAAAGTCCTTGCAAACTGTGAGCCCCATTTGGGAAGTTGATTGGAATTCACTTAGTTGCTTTGACCCAGATTCATAGCACAGGTATGCACTTCTCCCATACTCTGTGACATAAGCTGCTTCGGCACAGTACCATCTGAGACCAGAGCCACTTTGAAAGTGCATCCTGCTCTGGGAGCCCAAAGCTCCCTGTGCAGCACGGGGGCTCTGTCTATATTTCATCAAGCCCACAAGAGTGGCTGCAACACCAAGACCTGGGTTGCATGGAGACAGGATAGGCTGTGATTGTGGTTCTACACGTCAGGGAAAACAACCCCTACCACCTGAACATCCAGGCAGAGAAACAATCCGGTAGAACTGCCTGGGGTGGACCCACTCTTCAGTTGGCTAAACTGTTGCTTTCTCTAAGTAGGAAATGCTCCCCACCTGAGGGACAGCTGATGTGCAGTCAAGCCAGTGGATTGGCTTTCTATGCCCAGCATCTGAGAAATATTCTGGTGGGCATTCCCTCAGTGGACATACTCCCCAGGTTTGCCCCATGGTCTCATGCCCATGCCTGTGGCTGTAGACACAGCCTGTTGGGCCTGTTCCTGGGAGACACACCTCTGGGCCAGCTGAGTAGTTACACACTTGTACCTATGGTCTGAGAAATAGCCCTGGGGCTTACCCCTGGTAAGCACCTTCCAGGCCAGCTGAGTAGCCCTGGATTCGCATCATGGGCCCGAGTAAAAGCCCCATGGCCTCAAGCCCTGTGGCCAGATTCCAAGTTGACCAACTTGGAATGTTGTGTGCATGTACATGCTCTTGCCTGAGAAATGGCCTGGTAAGCCTACCCCTGCCATGCCACCACTACCACAAACTCTTACAGCCCAGGCAACTAAGAAATAAGGCCATTTCTCTGTTTGGGAAAGGGGGCATCTGAAAAGTGTTCTTATAGCTGGAATTAAATTTACACCACTTTGTTGGACTATTAGAGCAAAATAAACTCAATTCCTTATTATCATCCTAAAAATTTAAGAAAAAATAGCAAAAAATTTTATTATAAGTAAAGACAAAAAATGACTATATTCCTATGTTATGGGTTAGTTTCTATCTTATCTTGGAGCTCAAGGTGAAGAAGACTAAGAAGAGACATTGTTTCCCATTTTTCACTCAAAAAGCAGCAAACAGCCCCTTTAAAGGAAAGAAGCCAGCAGGACTCTAGGTAGGCAGCAAGGAGAAGGGTTTTTACTTCTTCCTTAAGATTCACAGCTCATATTTTCTTCTTTTTAACTTCATAGCTGGGCAGAAAATCATTACAGTTGGTAGTCATCACAAACTGGGTAAATTCTGGTCTAGCCTAAAATCTCCCCTCCCTTGCTTTTTACAACCAAACATATGGCTGAATTAAAAATGTTATTACCAGTTGAAGTAATTAAGGCTTCTAATAACTATGTTTATTAGACACATTTCTTAGAAAGGAGGTAACAGATTTCTTTTATTCTGTGGTTCACAAATCAGGAGTATTTTATTCATACATTAACTGAGCTCCTACTAGGTACCAAGCATGTTTCTAAACTCTGAGGATCTGGATGGGAAAGGGAACTAAGTCTTTCCCATCAAGGAATACACAAGGGGCATGAACAAGAACAAACGTGTATAATACATATGGCAATAAACACCTAAAGTATGAGGATAGAGACTGGCATCACTGTGGTCAGGGAAAGCCTTTCTGATAGGAGACCTGGCCGCGTGACTGTCTGTGGGAAGGGCATTCACAGGAAGAGGGAGTAAGAGCAAGGACCCTGAGCTGGGATTGTGTGTGGTGTATTTGATGGAATATCAAGGAGATTGTTGAGGCTGGAGAGGGCCAAGGAGAGAATTATAGGAAATGAGCTCATGGAGGTAGAGCCAGGGGAAGAGATGTGAGCATATGTGTTCTCTGCCTTACTGGATTAAATGGAAGTTGTTAGATATGGTGTTAAATGGAAGTTGTTAGATATGGTAACATGCATTTAACTGTGATGATCATATTTTTGTGAGAATAGCTCACAAGTGAATAAAATATATATTTTAATTTCAAATGCTATCAGGTTGGACAATAAAGTTCACGAACTAATCCTAGAAAAAGTGCTATACACCTCATTGCTGAATATCACTATGGTCCCCTTTGAGGCACTCCCCTTGGCCATCTGGTGACATAGTGATATTTAGCAAGGAGGAATGTAGCACTTTTTCTAGGACAAGTTTGTGAACTTAATTGTCAAACCTCCTAACAATAGCTCTCATGGTCATTCCAGAAAAAGAGTTCTGAAATTGCTCAGAGGGGTGGCCTAAGTGCTGGTGTTGGTGCATAGCTTCCCAAGGGAGTACCTCAAAGGTGACCATAGTGATATTTAGCAATGAGGTATGTAGCACTTTTTCTAGAATGAGCTCATAAGCTTAGTTGCCTGACCTTGTAGCATTTGAATTTAAAAAATATATTTTCCAGTCCTCAAGGTGTCTGATAGAGCCAGTCTTGAGTGGTTGCTTGAATTTTGGTCAAGATCTATGTCACTGTTTTTACATACCCTAAATTATTTTGCCCTGTTTATCTAGGACTGTTTCCAAATTAAAATACAGAGAGATTAAGGAAAATAATTCTATCAGTGTGTTTTGTTTTTTTTTCTACAGAGTTATGAACTATGGAAGAAACTAGGAAGTAGGAGGAAAGACAGCACATTTAATGGTATAGATCATACTGTTCTGCCAGAAATTCTTCCTTGTTTTTGATTCTTTAGAGATAGCATTTTAAAGAGCATTCTGAAGAAAGACATAATGGTCTAACATCCTTGGAGAAGAGAAGTACATGTTATTGGAGCAGAATATCCTGGTTTACCTTTCACAAATGACAGAATACTCATCATGAAATGCTGAAATCAAAGAATAACATGTTATAGCCTTCCACTGCTTTTTTGAATTCTTTTCAGTATCTTTGTTTTGCCTTCTTTGTGGGAAAAGACATTAAGTACATATCCCAAAGGTTTCTAGATAGTTGGCTTGTTCTTTCTCTGTCTATGCCTGACTAAATACTCTTTGGCACTATACAGCTTGGGTGAGACTTAGATTTATTGACCAACAGAGGCGGGTGTGTGTGACTGTGTCAGAAGATACATTAAATCGTTTTTTCAGAAAGCTAAATGAGCAAGAAGATTCCAAAGACTTAGGAATATTGAAAATTTGAAAATCAGTTTTGCAAAGCCACATTTAGAAATTTATACACAAGAAGTAATGGAACAAGTAAACAAAGTTGTAAATGCAAAGTCGTTCATTGAAGATTTATTAATAATAGCAAAAATAGGAAACAAATGTATAGGGGAATAAATATTTTTGAAAAATAAATTATGGCTTCTTTATTTAATGAGCTATTCCCTAACCATGAAAAACTGATGTGGATATACATTTGTTTGGATAAAGAAATCTTATAGTGTATTGTACAAGAACAAAGCAGATTTTATATACATGGTGTCCATAAAGTTCATGTGCAATTTAAAATAATCAACATGTAAAATATATATATTCTATGCTTAAATATAGAGTTCAGTTGTTATAATCTTTGGGAAATTAGGACATAATTTTCTTTCTGGTCATCTATATTTTTAACTTCTACTAAAAACTTGGATTGAAAAAGGTCTAATCAGCATGAAATGCAAATACTTAAAACTGTTTCTCATGAGAGTTTCTCATCTCCTTTTATCCAAGTAAGACACATTTGTACGCATCTGTATGTGCAGAAATAAAACACTGTTCTTCGAGAAAAGTTCTCTGGTTTCTTCATATTTAAATTAAGGGAGAATTTTTTTTTTTTTTTTTTTTTTTTTAAGAGACAGAGTCTCACTCTGCTGCCCAGGCTGCTGTGCAGTGGCACTATCAGACATCACTGCAACCTTGAACTCTTAGGTTTAACTGATCCTCCTGCCTCAGCCCCTCAAGGTGCTGGGATTTACTATTCCTGGCCGAGGGAGAGACTTAAAAATAGTTGATTATGTCACTTCTCTGCTCAAAATCCTCACAAAACACCATATTTCTCTGAGTAAAAACCACAGATCTACAAAATTCAGCCTGAGCTGATCCTTCAATTCTTGTCTGACTTCATTGCCTAGTAATCTCCAGCTCACTCTGCTCCAGCCACACTGACCTCTTTTCTGTTCCTAGGATTAGTTTTTTTTCAACTGGGCAATATAGTATTACTTAAGTGGGTAGTATAATGATGATCATTGTTTTTAGTCAGCACTTGGCGATCCCTTTTTATGCTGCTTCCTCGGATTCTGCCTGGTCAACACCATCTCTTCCAAACCTTTGCTCAAGTATCTTCTCTGTGAGGCCTGAACTGACCACTATATTTAAAGTCATATCCTGCCCTATTTTCCGAGCATTCTTTTTTTTCAAATTAATATGAGGGTACAAATTTTTAGGTTTCAGTGTTCTCACTTCCAAGGTAAAGTTCAAGTTGAAGAAGGGCCTTCACCCAAGGGGTGTGAGGAATACCCTTGAATTGTACACATTAGGTGAGATCCCACCAAATGCAGTTCCTCTTCCCTCCAATTCCCCTCCCCCTTGTTAGACTATTTTTGTGTTTTATCTTTCATATGAGCATGTAATTGTTCATATATTGGTTTCATAGTAGTATTGAGTACATCGGATTTTTTTTTCCATTCTCAAGATACTTCACTAAGAAGAATGTGTTTCAACCTCATCCAGGAAAACATAAAAGTTGTAAACTCTCCATCATTGCTTATGGTTGAATAGTATTCCATGGTATACATATACCACAATTTGTTAATCCATTCATGGGTTGGTGGGCATTTGGGTTGCGTTCACAACTAGGCAATTATTAATTGAGCTGCAATAAACATTCTGGTGCAAATGTCTTTATGGTAAAATTCTTTTTGTTTTTCTTGCTCCAGATTAGTTTTTTTCAATTGGGCAATATAGTATTACATAAGTAGGTAGTGTAATGACAATCATTGCATTGAAAACACTCCAAATTCCACGTTTGACAACACATTTGATAATAAAGGTGTTGCTGGCTTTTGTTAAATATGTATGTTAAGTTTCCGGGAAAGCATAAGAAAAATAGAGTATATATATTCTCAGAGGGGAATTAAAGAAAGAAGGATGAAAAATCGATGAAAAATCAATTAATCCAAAAGAAGGTAAGAAAAAAATATAGCAAAAACAGGATAAACTAAAAGCATGAAATAAAAAATAAATACAAAATATATGTTTTCAATAAAAACTAAATTCTCTAGTTAAAAGCAAATGTCAGATTGGAGAATACACACACACACACACGAGAGCATAAGGATATGAAAAAGTTGAAAGTAAAATGGTAGCAAAAGACAGGCAAATCTGTATGAAGTGAAAGCTGGTGTAACCATAATACTATTGGAAAAATAGACTTTAAGGTGAAACAGAGTAAAAGAAGATCAGCACATAGCTAATTTTAAAAGGTTTAGTGTATTATCCCAATAATTAATGCACTGATTGACATAACTTTAAGTATATAAAGCAAAAATGAATAGAACTTCAAATAGAAATTGACTTTCCACTATGTACCAACCATTTATCAAGTCAATAAATATTATCTTGGAAAATCTTCTTATGCTATCAGTAATTTATAGATTAAACCAACAAAAACCCAGTAGTACATGTGGGAGATTTAAATATAATAATTTATAAGCTAATTTTTTTTTTTTTGAGACAGACTCTTAAGCTGTCACCCTGGGTAGAGTGCTGTGGTATCACAGCTCACAGCAACCTCCAACTCCTGGGCTCAAGTGATTCTCCTGCCTCAGCATCTCAAGTAGCTGGGACCACAGGCACCTGCCACAATGCCAGGCTATTTTTTTTTTGGTTGCAACCATCATTGTTGGTTGGCAGGCCCAGGCTGGATTTGAACCAGCCAGCTCAGGTGTATGTGGCTGGCGCCTTAGCCATTTGAGCCACAGGCGCCGAGCCCTATAAACTAAATGTAATAAATATATATAGAAGATGAAACTCTACAATTGATATAAGTAAATTTTTTTTTTGTGCTCATATGGATCATTTATAAAAAGTTACTATATTCTGGAACATATAGCAGTAATTCAAGAAATCAATATCCTATAGATCAGATCATTATTTTTTTTCTCCAGACAATTCTGTTAGAAATAAGTAAGACCATACCACATGATAAAATAAAACCTCTCTATTTGGAAATTAAAAAAACTTCTCTGGTTCATTGGTCAAATAAGAAATCATATTAAAATAAGAAAACTTTAATCTAAAAAAAGAGAGAATTTGTGGTTAAGTACGTGAGGTGATGAATTTGTTAATTTGCTTGATTTAATCATTCTACAGTGTATACATATGTAAAACATCGTATGTCCCATAAATATATGCAATTGTTATTTGTTAATTAATTTTTCTCTTTTTTATTACAAAATAATACGAAGGTACAAATGTTTAGGTTATGCTGTTTTCAATTCTAGGGCAAAGCTGAAGTTGTAATTGAGCCCTTTACCCAGGGGCGTGTTGATCATCCTCACATGGTGTACCTTAGGTGAGATCCCACCAATTGCCCTCCCTCTTTTTACCAAACCTTCTCCCTCCTCCCCCTCCACTCAAGAGCACTTGTGGGAAATAGCCTTAAATACACTTAGTATTATAAAAAAGAAATTTAAAAATGATTAATCTAATGCACAATAGAGTAAATAAAGTAAAAGGGAATAATAAAGATAAGAGATAAATTAATACCATTAAGAATAATATACAAAAAGAGAGTAAAGAAGTCAAAAGGTGACTCTGAAATACTAGTAAAATTACCAAATAGGCAGCAAGATTTACGTTCCTTCTGGAAGGATGTTTGGAGAATACTTAGAGACCTAAAAATAGACCTGCCATTCCGTCCTATAATTCCTTTACTAGGTTTATACCGAGAAGACCAAAAGTCACAATATAACAAAGACATCTGTACCAGAATATTTATTGCAACCCAATTCATAATTGTTAAGTCATGGAAGAAGCCCAAGTGCCCATCAACACACGAATGGACTAGCAAATTGTGGTACATGTATACCATGGAATATTATGTAGCCTTAAAGAAAGATGGAGACTTTACCTCTTTCATGTTTACATGGATGGAGCTGGAACATATTCTTCTTAGCAAAGTATCTCAGGAATGGAAAAAAAAGTATCCAATGTACTCAGCCCTTCTATAAAGCTAAATTATAGCTTTCACATGAAGGCTACAACCCCACTATAGCACAAGACTATGGGGAAAGGGCCAAGGAGGGGAAGGGGGGGGGAGGTTTTGGTGGAGGGAGGGTAATGGGTGGGGCCACATCTATGGTGCATCTTAGAATGGGTACAGGCAATTGCACTAATGTACACAGCTATGATTTAACAATAAAAATAAATAAATAAAAATAAATAAAATAAAAAAAAGAGAGAGAGAGAAAAAAGATTGGGTCTCAAACCAGTTAAATTAAAGTCTTTGGGATTGGGCCTATGGAGGCCAGTCTTGAAGATGGTCCCCAATGTTCTTTGCCCCCGATGTTTACACCCTTTTATAATTTCCTCCCATTGAGTGCAGATAGAACTTAGTAACTTGTTTCTAATAGAATAAGGTTAGTGAAGATATGTGACTTGGAGACTGAGGCAGTGTGGCATTGCTTTGGGGAAAGCCAGATTTCATGGCATGAGCAGCCTGGTGGAGAGGCCCACCTGGTGAGCAACTCTGGCCCCAGCCCAGTGAGTGAATGAGCTTGGAAGTACAGTGTATCCTTCCACCCAGTCAAGCTCAGGTGACTGTAGCCTCAGCTGACACCTTGATTGCAGCAGCATCATAAGAAACTGAGTCAGAACCACTTCACTAAACTGCCACCAGACTTCTGGCCCACAGGACTCTGACATAATGTATGTGTTTTAAGACACAGCAATGGACAACTAACAGGGCTCAAGTATCTGTATTTTTTGTAAGTTTCTCAAACTTACAAAATGATTCTGAAGTGTAGCCCTAGTTGAGAAGCACTGGTACCAAGGATTGAATGAGAAAAGCAGCTCCCTGGGATTTGTGAAATGGAACAAATAGTGTGTGTCAGCAAAGGTGCCGGCCATTTAGGTATGACTTCTCTTGCAGAGTTATGTGCTATCATCCCTGTTTTACAGATGAAGAAACTGTGGCTTAGCAAAGCAAAGTTGCCCGAATTAGGAAGACTTGGAACCCAAGTGTAGCCTTATTTAGAAGCCTGTGTTTCCTCTGCTGTTTCTAGTGCAGTGTCCCTCATCCCCTGGAAAGGGGCCAAGGAAAGGGGTCTGGCTCTTGCTAAGTCAGGAGCTAAATTTGCCTGTGTGTCAGTTTGTAGCTTCTGCTCCAGTGGCTGGTAGTGCTTGCCAGAAGGGATATTGATTATGCATTCACCGGGGATGGTATGTACATCAGCATCTAGTACTCAGTAAGCTTTGCTGGGGAAGCCTGAGGCAAAAGTGCTTTTGGGGAGAAGAGGCCAGGCCAAGCTTAGCCGTCCTGCCAGTGTGATCCAAGGAAGGGGGGGCCCTCTCCCTTCATCCCCTGGAGGATACTGGGGGACCTGAGGTCCTGAGCTGCTGCTCTCTCACATTTTATGTCACCATTTAATCATGATTACTAAACATGAAGCCTTTCTGATTTCACCCACAATATACTGAAGTGGCCCAGTGTGCTAAGGGTGCCTGGATCCCAGTCACTAAACACACACTGCCTAAGTCCATGTCCATCTCCAAGCCCGGGGAGAAAATCTGCCTTAAATTCAAGATGGAATGAAGTTTAGGGAGCAACTAGCCACAGAAGAAATGAGAAAGCATATCTCATTCCATTGGAACTTTACTGAAGGCTTTTTGTTTGTTTGTTTGTTTTTTTAAAATCATGTTATTATCCAAGCTGCATAGTGTTCATCAGGCTTCAGCTACAAAAACCATTGCTAAAAGAAACACATTATCATAATTGAATAATCTTTAATTACCGATTCCAAAATGAAAAACAGCAAAACAAAACCCAAACCCAGCTCTCAATTTATGTTTAGTAGGGATTACTTAAAGTTAATATCTTGTGGAAATAGCTCAGTAAATTTAATTACTCAGCAGTGGTGTCCTATAAATCTGGAAGTAAATAGCTAAATCAATTAGCTGCTGCAACCTACCTACATTATCTTCACCTTCTGGGCGGCTTCTGGGTAAGTGTCTTTAGTGACCCACAGCTGTTTTTTTTTCCTAGTCCTCAAGCACTGGAGATAATCCCGGGGCTTTGACAAGGAATGACAGTCACAGGGAGACACCACATTCCTCTAGGACAGAGAGCATAATGAAGCAAAGCACACCAGAGCAACCGAGGCCTGGGACGCCAATAAAGTGGAAATCAATGAGGTGCAAACAGTTCGTCCATGAGGTCAAGGCAACGTTGTCTCCAGGAGCCCTCTTTGTTCCTGCTCTTCAAGTCTGAATACCATTTGAAAACGTATGTTTCAATAAAGGTAAGAGTGAGCCATTTATGGACTAAAAACATTTTCTTTAATATGGAAAAATAAGAAGAAAATAAAATCACCTGGTTTCTCACTACCCATAGATAACTTCTTTCAATGTTTTGGTGTTTTACTTTCTAGTCTTTTTTTTTTTTGATACAGGGGTATTGTATATCTGCATAGTTTCCCTTCTTGCTTTTTAATTCACAATTATATGAACATTTCCTCCCGCCATTTAAAGCTCATTTAATGGCTGGTTAGCATTCTATTGTTAGGCAGAGTCACATGTTAGTTAACCCATTCGTCTTCTACTTTTGGACATGCAGGTTGTTTTCAGTTTTTCACTATAAGAATACTGCGTCTATAAGCTTTGTTCTGCATAAATATTTGTCTATTTCACTGATAGTTTTTTAAGAATAGTTTCTAAGAAGTGAACTTCCTGGGCCAGAGAATTGCACCTTTTCAAGTCCCTTTAATCAAACTATTAAAATCTTCTACTCCTCCAGATACAGGACTAGCTTATTTGCTTGTGAAATTTGGACACTTCACATAAGGGCCTAGCCGAGAGGATGAGCTAGGGCTGCAACTCACACGGCATTTCCACTGTCCAACATTTTTTCTAGCAAGTGCAACACCACATAGAGAGAAAAGAGCACTTTTTACCTTGTCCCACAGCTCCACCAGGTTGCTGTACCATACCACGCACCTGTAGTGGGGTGACAGGCTCTGTCTACCCAGAGGGGACTCACATTTCCGCTTTGTCTTCCTACACAGGCAGTATTTGGCTAAATTGTACATAGGTAGTGTCTACACTAGCTGGAGGTTGGCTTGAAAGTGTAGTATTTTAGAAACTGAAAAACTGATAGGCAAAAATTGGTATCTCATTCAAACTTATATTGGGTGTCTCTTTGGTGGTTTAGATTGTCAAAAACCTCCCTTTAAACCATCTCCCCTATTGTATTGCATCTTATTCTCAAAGTGTCTTCAAATAATTGTTCTCTGGATCACAAAGTTCTTCAAATTGAGCCTTCAGTCTTATCACAACCAGCACAGGCCTGATCCAGTGATGTGGATGTTTCTTAGCAACCTCCTCTGTGCGTTCCAGCTGGGTTTGTTGTGAATCTAACACAGCTTATGATTCAGAGCCCTTTCCAAAGCCCTGAATCTAATTTGTTATTACCAATATTTTTAAGGAGAGTCACCCAAATTGTATAACCTTTAAACCCAGAAAAACATGATTCACCTCTGCCCAGGATCTACCCCCCTCGGTTGTTCCCAGTCCTAAATTTTATTTGCATTTCCTGAGCACAAGCTGAGGTCTTAAGAAGCCACAGATATAGGAAACTGCTATTTTGAAATATTTTATTCTGGCTAATGTTTTCTTTTATTATCTACTCTCCTCTTTCTCCAGTTACTGCCTCAGGATTATAATAATCTCTTCTGTCCATCATGATTTTTTAAAATATACATAATTTTTAAATATGCATATGTTTGTAGAACTTTTGGCTTGTTTGTTCCTCAGCCTCACATGCTCATCATTGTATGTCATACTCTTGTAGGGTCCCCAAATATCACTGGTTGACATCAGGGCTTCCTGATTATATTCATGCTGACTTTGAGTCTCTTGACAACAGATAGCCCTCTGGGCTCTTTAAATATATACACATTATTAGACTAATTTTTTTTGTGAGATATCTGTTCTCATTTCAATGTTGCTAACGGGTCTAGCCTTGCTTTCTAACTATAACCAGGGAGGTTGAATTTAACAGTAGTTTAGTCAAACTGTCTGGTGATGTAACCAGCTATGTGAACAAATTTCTGTGACCTCTTTCCCCATATGTTTTTAATAATCCTCTCCCCTAAATAATTACTTGGTCTTTTGGGTTTTGTTTCCCCAAAATGGCAGATTTTCTGTAAGATAAAGGAGCTGAAATTTTGAAGGCACCTGGCAGACTTCCTGATGCCAAAATTAACCATACTTTATAATCTTCCCCCAAGGCACAAAGCCCCTTTTAAGTTACACCACACCCTGCCCTAAGGCACATGGCTCCTCATATAAAAGCCCATGAGAGACAGATTTGAGGCAGCCTTTCCTATTCTCTTGACAGTGCTTATTAAAAGATTCCCTTCTTCCTTGGCAATCCTTGTCTCAGTAATTGGGTCTTTGTGCAACAAGCAACTGCACCAAGAACAAAATCCCCTTGCAATTTTTGACAATTATGGGGGCTTCTCGGGGATGGCATTGCTCATAGTTCAGTCACTTCAGAATGGGGAGAAACCAAAGCTTCCCTTGAAGGCTGCCTGGCCTTATTTGTCAAAGGGCAGCTTTGGACTCAGATCCAGATGCTGCAAGACATCTTACTGGCTTCCCACTCATTGATGTTGACCTCCTGATCACCTGCCAAGACAGGACTTCTGGAGTTTGAAACTTGCTAGGTGGATGAATGCATTTGAAGATGCCACACAGGGGGGGACACCACTCTCAATTTGGGGACTCCTGGTGGAATTCCCGTTTGTTTTGGGTTGCAGAAGCCCCCACCCATTTCTGAGGGTGGGAGCTAATCTGTTTTGATTTGGCACTCCATGGGTTTATGAGGTGAAATTGCAGTTCATTTGTTTAAAACCTCCTGAATTTGTCTTTATAGTGAGTGTTTATCTGTATCGGTGTGTGACATGTAAATGTGGAGTCTGTTAAGCTCTTTGTCTCTATTTTCTTTTTGCCTATCTTAAATTTGTTGTTGATGATATTGTAAGTACATTTTAACTTCTGGAAGGCAAAAGACACTTCCAAAAGTATTTTCTTTTGTGGGAGGTTCTAAGACCTGATAGATTAAAAGACACCTCTATCCTAGCGTATGGGATGTTAGAGACACTTCTGTTCTAAGGTCTAGGAGATCAGAAGACCTCTCCATGCATGGAGGTAACTGGCCCCAGATGCAGGGACACCCACTGTTGGACAGGGAAAGAGGAATAGAAAGATATTGTATATAGATGTATGTAGACTCTCATAGGATCTCATGGTAGAATTCTTAGATAAAAGCTATTGAAACTTTGTGTATGTGTTTTGTGTGTGTACATGTATTATATGTCTATATGGTACCAAAATTGGCTTGTTAGTAAAGAAGCTTTCATACATTAAATAAATAAGCCCAAATGATTTTCAAGTTCTCATGAATTTAGAAGTCTTTAGTAAACAAACTGGTTTTTAAAAATTATCAATACAACAAGAATAAAAATGTTTTCAATATTGTCAGTATATATTTTTGACTGAGTTTATTCATCATCTGCATATTTGAAGGTATCTGGGTTTCACAGTAAGGTTATAAAAGTAAAACCCAGCCAAAACAAAATGGTCTGTATTCGTATGATTTTAAATAAGTAAGGCTAGTTTAAAGTTGTTGGTTTCATAAAAACAGCTAAATCTCCTGCATTATTGGTAAAAATACTCATGTATTTAATAAAGGTTCTTACTGAGGTAAAAATGCAGATAAGCCTAAGCAGAAAGGTGTAAGTAAATTAGAATAAATAAAATTCTAAGTAAATGATAGCACAAACCCAGAAACTTATAGTCAAAGGTTTATGAAGGTATTTTGGTTCTGGTCATTCATTTCTGAGTTCTGATTGCAAGCTAGCTTTTCATGTGTACATTGTGTTGCCATAGCAAAGACCTTTGCCAAGAAAATCATTTTTTAAAGAATCCATGAACTGATAATTTTTGTATGGTAATTTATTTCAAAATGAAAAGAAAAGGTTATTCTTCAAATCCAAAGAGAATCTCAAAACAATTTTATTCTTTGGAAGTATTGCATGTAATTGAATTTGCACTTAAGTAGAAAAGCTCTCATACATTAAATAAATAAGCCCAAGTGCTTCTCTGAGACCAGTTACATTATTGTTAAAATAACTTGATCTTGATTCTTATGTAAAAAAAAAAAATGTTATGACTTTGTGCCATTATATGAGATGCTAAGGACTGATGATAGAGGTTTATTCAGTTTACAGTCTGGTGACGTCATGTCAGCCAATTTTATTTTGGGATATTGGTATTTTAGATCAAATTAGTTAACATCTTTAAGCAGGACAAGTTCTAAAACTTCTACTGTATCTTAAAGAACTTAAAGATGTTACATTGTTCAGAATAGCGAATCTTAACTAGAATACTTACATTCGTTATTTTGGAAGTTTTGTTAAGTTTCAAAGAGATAGTTAAAACTGTATTTTGTGACAATTTCCTGGTCTACATTTTAAAATTCATTTTTGTCTCATTTCTTCCAATTACATTTATGAAAATATGTTTAGATACACTGTTGGTGGGATTGCAAACTAACCCAGCCTCTGCTAGGGAAAGAAGTAGGGAGAATCCTCAAAGTGCTAAATATAGACATTCCATTTGATCCTGCAATTCCATTACTAGGTATCTACATGGAAGAAAATAAAGCATTATATCACAAGGACATTTGCACTATAATTTTTATTGCAGCTCAATTCACAATTGCCAAGATGTGGAAGCAAGCCAAGTGCCCATCAACCCATGAATGGATTAATAAACTGTTACGTGTATGTATACTATGGAGTATGCATATCTATCCATCCTGGATGGAACCAGTTCAGGTAGTCACAGCACCTTAGCAACAATGGGATAAAATTCAGCCATGAAAAAGATGGAGACTTTACATCTTTTGTATTTATGTAGTTGAAACACATTCTTCTTAGTAAAGTATCACCAGACTGGTATCCAAGTATCTAATGTACTCAGTACTAATATGAAACCAACAGAAAAACAACTACAAGCCCACAAGAGAGAATAACACAACTACGGGCCAGGTGCAGTGGCTCACACCTGTAATCCTAGCACTCTGGGAGGCCAAGGCGGGTGGCTTGCCTGAGGTCACAGGTTTAAGACCAGCCAGAGCTACAGTGAGATCCTGCCTCTAAAAATATCTGGGTGTTGTGGCAGGCGCCTGTAATCCCAGCTACTTGGGAGGTGGAGGCAAGAGAATCATTTGAGCCCAGGAGTCTTAGGTTGCTGTGAGCTATGACAGCATAGCACTCTACCGAGGGTGACAAAGTCACATTCTATCTCAAAAAAAAAAAAAAAAAAAAAAAAAGAATCAAACAAGTATATTGAAGTGGGGGAAGGAAGTGGGAGCAGGATGGGTAAAATCTCACCTGATGGGCACATTCTGAAGGTTACAGCCTACCCCCTAGATGAAGGGCTCAACTACAACTCAAACTTTACCTTAGAAACACAAACAATGTAACCTAATCATTTGTACCCTCATATTAATCTGAATTTAAATAAAGATTTAAACTGACAAAAGAAGCTAAGGATTTTTCTGTATTTACGATCTTTTGATTATCACTCATGACTTAATGAATTGCTATTACTACACATTTTATAATAACTGGTGATTCTGTTTTGATTAATGTTCTGTTCCTTTCAACATCTCTGACAAATAACCACAGAACCTAGATAATTTAAGTGTTTGGCTACCTGTAAGTTTTCATTTTCCTGTCATTATTGAAAGTAGGCAGGACTTATAACCTTTTGTTGAGAATGTTTCTTCATCCTGATATAAGAGTCTCTAAATCCTTACTTAGCTTAAATGGTTGTAACAAATGCTTATGTTATATATGGTGAATTCCTATAAGTTTGACAGTTGCTCAATGCTAATAGATAAATTAATTTTATAACCTTGCTTTTGGCATTTAAAAAATTTTTGTTATAATTTTTTTTTTTTTTTTTTTTTTTTTTTTTTTTGAGACAAGTCTTGCTTTGTTGTCCTAGGTAGAGTGCTGTAGCATTACAGCTCTCAGCCACACTTGGGCTTAAGCGATTCTCTTGCCTCAGCCTCCCAAATAGCTGGGACTACAGGTGCCCACCACAATGCCCAGCTATTTTTTGTTGCAATTCTTATTGATGTTTTAGCTGGCTGGGGCCAGGTTCGAACCCACCACCCTTGGTATATGGGGCTGGCACCATGTACACTGAGCCACAGGTGCCACCCTGTTCTAATGTTCTTATATTACTTAAGAAGAGGTTTCAAAGTTTGTCAAATGGCTGCCTACCTCCCATCTGGCCTAGAATGTTTGATTAGTTATAAGACTTTTGACTTTAGATCCTTTGGTCAGGTGGTCCCACAGAGGGACTGGATGGAACCAGGTCAGGTAGCCACACCACTCCAGCAACAATGGGGTGAAACTAAATTTGGTGGTTGATGTTGTCTCTAGAAAATCTTAGCCAAATGTGGAAAAATATAAATGAAAATGAAATCCTAGACACCTCCCCTGCTGACCAAATGGACTATATCTAGGCCAAGGGAATATTAAGGGAAAAAACTAAAACTAATTCCTGGCCATGAAGGGAAGGGCAGATGGATATGCCCCATTTTGTTATACCCCCATTCTGTCAGTCAAAAAGAGAACAACCCTGAAACTCACGAATACCAGTTTATTCAAGATCTAAGGGCAATAAACCAAACAGTGGAGGATATTCTTCCTATGTTACCTGATCCTTTTACCCTCCTTACCATTTTATTGGAAAATTTTGCCTGATTTTCAGTAATAGACTTAAAGATGCTTTCTTTTGCATTCCTTTTGCTCCCATATTTCAAGTACTCTTAGCTTTTGAATGGGAAGACATAAAGACTAAAACCAAATGTCAAGGTGTGGTGGCTCACGCCTGTACTTATAGCACTCTGGGAGGCCAAGGTGGAGGATCCCTTGAGTACAGGAATTCAAGACCAGCCTGAGCAAGAGTAAGATCCTGTCTCTACCAAAAATAGAAAAATTAATTGGGCTTTATGGCATGCACCTGTAGTCCCACCTACTCGGCAGGCTGAGACAGGAGGATTAGTTGAATCCAGGAGTCAGGTTGCTGTGAGCTAGGCTGTTGCTGTGCTCTAGACTGGAGCAACAGAGTGAGACTCTGTCTCAAAAAACAAACAAACAAACAAAAAGCCACCCTTTTACCACCAAGGTAGTAAAGTATATCAAAAGATGTACCTATCCACACCTGGGATTTCTCCCAGGAAATATTGGTCCAGTATTCCTCAAATGGAATCTCTATTCTAAAATTCCTGTAGTCATTCATGAAAACAGTTTTAGGTAGCTGATCCAGCAGAGAGTAATAGATTAAGAGATTTTAACCAAAGAGTTGCCTTGCCAGATAAACAAAAATCTTCAAAGGACAAGCTAGATATTCAGGGTATATTGTTCCAGATGTCCCAGGGAGTGTGGCTTGTGCCTCAACTACCTTTTGAGCGGTAACTACAGCATCCCCAGCTTTACATTGTCCCTGTTTTATAATGCTGCTGCCAACCAGAAAGAACTCCCCGCCTGGGTTCAACAGGGACTGATCAGTCATATCCTGGAGACTAGAATACACCTGTTCAATAATCTGAATGTAATCACAGAATGAGGAGCAGGAGTCCTCAGGCAGCAAGGTGGATGGACTTAAGGTGGACACCTGCTTTGGAGTTACATTAGGATTATCTAACAAAGTTGCTTAACATTTATCCATCTGGCCCCTGACAATTGACCAAAAGCCTCCCCTTTTGTTCTAGTAGGCGTAACACATAATGCACAGTGTGAACAGCCACTAGTTGCCAAAAAGTCAACTTTTCAGCTTCCTATAAAGTATCATAAGGAGCAGCTACCTGCTCATCGACAAGTGGGCCATACTTTTGTCATACATACGAATGCTCAGAAAAATAAGGTCTAGGTCACTTATAATCCCCTAAAGTTTGCGTCACTATCTTGAGTACAATTCCTTGCCTTCCTTGAATGAACAGATCAAAAGCATTATATGACTTCAGGGGGCCCCTGGAAGGGGCAGTGAAGTTAGACATCAAAATCCAGCAATCTGGAAAGAGTTTCTGAGTTTCAAGAGACTGTTTTGAGATGCTTTATATCCTTTGTTAGCAAGTCAATTTGATACAGTTATGACATGTTGGGGAATTATTTTTTAACCCAGGAGTCATGTTGCTGTGAGCTAGGCTGATGCCAGGGTGCTCTAGTCTGGAGCAATAGAGTGACATTCTGTAAAAAAAAAAAAAAAAAAAAAAAAAAAAAGCCAACAATTTTTAGAAAATTCTGGCCAGATATTTGAGAGAAATAATTTTAGGCAAGGAAATGACTTTATAGTTTGTAGACAATGCCCTGATAACTAGAGAGACGAATGCTCGATCAAAGCAACGGGCTGGGTTGGAGGGAGGCTGTATATCAAATAGCAGTCTACACCACCCACAAGCAGTTGTGAGGATTCTTGGACACAGTCGGGTTGTGCTGGCTTTTGATCTCTAACTTCAGGCTAGGAGGAAACCCCTCAATAAAACCTGAAAGGGGGGAGGAAAATTACTTACTTGGACTGGGGAATACTATAAAGCTATAATACTATTAAAGAAAAATTATTCACTGTACCCCCACTGAGCCCCACGAGAGATGGATTTAAGGCAGCTTCTACCATTCTCCTGATAAGATGTCCATTGTATCAAAAAACTCCTTTCTTCCTTAGCAATTGTTCTTGTCTCAATAATTGACTCTTTGTATAATGAGCAACTAGACCTAGACCAAAACCCCCTTTCAGTTTCAAGAACATTGCACCGTGTCTTTGCCCCTCTCTAGCTTGAGTAAATTACTTGAACTTTTTGGTTTTCACTTCTGTAAAATGAAATCAGTAATAATAATACTTGCCTCATCAAGTTTTCTGAAAAATAATGAGACAATACAGATTAAATATTTAGGACAGAGACTATAACTTCAATAGTTATTATATAATATTTATTATGTTTTTAAAGCAGTTAAAATGACCATTTTGGAAGAGAAAAGGTTAGGATGAAGTCTGTTTTGTTTATTGCTATATCCTTGATGCCTTGAGTAGTCCCTGACACCTAATAGATGCTCAGTAGATTTTAGCACTTAAATGAGTGAAAGAATGAATCATAAATTCAGAACTTGATGCATTTGAATGGACAATCCCCATCCTCCCCCCAAATTGAGGTTTGGTCCAAGAGCTGAAGCAGCAGATGGAGGATGCAGTGTTTATGATTTAATCAGGGATTGTCAAAACCTTCATGTATAGTCAATCAATAAATAAGACATGATTTGCTTAAAGGAGTCTGGGTATATTCTCCAGACCCAGGAAACAACTACTGAGCAATCTGTAGTACCAGTTCAACTGGCAAGCAGCCAACCAGTTGGAGATGCTGGGGTGGAGTGGGGGTAGAAGGGATGATTCTCCACAGTGACATCCTTGAAGGTCTTAGCAGCAGAGACCCAGCTTAGAACAGAGCTTCTAACCATGACTGCATTGAATATGAGCCCACATGTGAGGGGAAGGTTGTGTGTGAACCACTTTAAAATTGTTCCAGGATTTGGGAAATGTTTGGGAATGTGCATTTATGCGTTATTCTGGGAATCCCAGTTTTGACAATTCTCATATAGCTCCATGGCTCAGGAAGGAGTAAGAATCTTTTCAGTTGCTTCTCAAAATCAAGAAGCTAGAGGGAGATGGAGGAGGGTTTAGGGTGGAAGATGAAGCTATAGCTTCCATCACTTTTCCTCTCAGGCAGGGACAATGGTTTTCAGACAAAACTATGTCATTCTCTCTAGTGTGGCACCTATGGTTCTCACCAAACATTGGCCAGCCTATTGGCTATTCTTCCCAAGCCATCAGCTCAATGCTTGGCAGGGGATGTAGACCAGGCAACATCTCTGCCCTAAAGACACCTAGTCAGAAGACCCAGAGTAAAATAAACTGCTAGATCAATGTCTGTGTTTATCTCCTCTTTAGTGGGAGGTGCCCACAGTCTTCTTTCCTTTAGTTGTGTCACCTAGAAGATCTGGGAGGAAAAGCTTCCTGCAAAAACATGGACTTTTAGGAAGGAGTTTTCTAAAGGAACAGCTGTTGACTTGGATGCAAGAGTTATGAACTCTCTTTTATTTATTTTTTTTTTTTTAAATCCCCTGTGGACGGCCCTACATTGTTTTTCACCCTACCTTCTTCCCCTGCTACCCTTATTTACCCTTCACCTTTGGGCCCTGTATCCCAAAAAAAAGGTTAGAGGCAGTTAAATCAGGTCGAGGTCCAATATCACTGGCTCATTAACCAAGAATCT
>CAUYPK010070056.1:0-13076 GCA_963574355.1 Loris lydekkerianus
TTCTCTTGAAACCTAGTAATGTTCCCATCTGATAAACCTTTTACCGAACAAATGACCATTATTTAAAAATTCAAATGGATCATCTCATTCTCCTAGGAATCCAGTGGTTCCTCATTCTTCAAGAATGAATGTCAATGCCTACTTTTTTCCACATCCTCCTCTGGGGAAAGGAAAGCAAAGACGCCACAAGACATAATAATTATGATTCCCAGACTTACCTGTAATGGAAAGTCAGCCCTCCTGTATTTTTCAAGTCAAGCTCCCTTTTCAGAAGTAATGCTGATAATGCAAAGGTGGCAGCACCAGTCACCAGCTCCTTGATATACAACATGGGCTGTGTCTGATGCATTCTGGAGGTCTGGGGCTTTCCAGCTGATTGAACATTTACAAAATATTTGGAAACCCTGCTCTCATTCCATGTAGTTATCCACGTGGCAAAATCTCTGAAACTCTTCCTTCAGTAGTCCTCCAAGTTGATACTAGCTAGAACATGGTGGCCACATTCTCATTGATTTTTGCTCGACTTTCCTGCAAATTTGGGGGTGAGTTAGCATGACAGCATAAAAAAGGCACACGTGGTTTGGCCTTTGTACACATTAGGCACTGATGTGCTAGTAAGGACCATATCTGAAGGCAGAACACCCAGCAGTTGGCTGAACAGGTGAAGTTTAATACAAAGAATTTCTCTTCTTTTGTTGCCTTTGGAGCTTCCAATCCAATGAGAATGAAAAGATGAAGTGTGATAAAAACATCCCAGTGTTGTGGTTGTTGAAAGGGCAATAGAGAGCCCTGAGGACTTAGAACTTGTGAGTTAGAAGCTGAGGTTTGAATGATTACTACCTTAGATGGAGGGCAGAAAGCCAGCTCAGGGGATGAATGAGAACACTTGCAGTGATGGGTCCCAGGGTCTGCACAGTGGCCTGACCTGGGACAATGCAGACAGCGCTGGCTGGTGTTGCCAACAAGATAGATGTCTTCAGGCAGGAGGACACGGGACATGCCGGGGACAGCGTAGGAGCACATGTGGGTCTTGTGTGGTCTTCTGGTATGCAGCCTAGTGGGGTGCGCAGGGCATGGTATACAGCCTAGTGGGGTGCGCAGGGCGTGATGGCACTAAAGATAGCAGTTCAGGTGCAGATTGACTCCGCCCACCATTCGTGCTGTGGGAGAATGAATGTGTCCCTCCAAAAGTCGAATGTGGACACCTACTCACCAAGGTGATGGAGTTGGAAGATAGGGCCTCTGCGGGTGGCTAGATCATGAGGACTCCACCTTCACGAGCAGGGTTAGTGCCCCTAGCAGAGAGTTCAGAGCTGCCTCCCCTCCATCTCCTCTGCCAGCTCAGCCCAGAGCCTTTCTTCCCAGCAGCCATAAGGCACCGTCTGGGAAGCGGAGAGCAACCCCACCAGACCCCACACCTGCCATACCTGGCTCTTGGACTTAGAGTTCCAGAACTTTAAGAAATCTTTTCCTGTTATTTATAAGTTCCCTGTCTATGGTATTTTGTGAGAGCAGCCCAAATTCACTAACACAGTTCAGGGCTCTCAAGGTCTAGATCAACAAGTGTCAGGAAGTGTTTCCTTGTGTATCAGTATTTTGCTCATGTGTGCTCATCATTTTGGCCACCTTCACACATAGAGAAGTAATAACACCACCGGTGACGCTTTTAAGAAGCAACAAGAATGATGCATAGTGATACTCTATCTTCCCTGTGCTCACAGGACCTTTTCTTTAGTAAAAAGCTTATTGTGCCACTTGATATGGGCCATTTACTAAGCAGCCACATAATGAAACCACTTTGTCATGCTTTGCTAGAGATGCTCCTTGTCTGTGACGTGGAGCTTTTTATTTCACAAGATATAAGGTGGCTGGAGGGATTCCCCTGTTTCTTATAACCAACGGCCTTTTTGTGGACACTGTTTGACTTTAAAAGATTTATGATCTGGGAAGAAGAGGTTAAGTAATCTGCTTTCACCAGCACAGCCTCATGCTCAGGTGGCTTTATACGACATGGTCAAAGAGCCGCTCTTTGCTGTAAACACCATTTTCAGCAAAGTTGAAATTTAAGTGCCTATTGAACGTTCACTCAAATTTTCTCTCTAAGATGGAAATAAATAGAGGTCATCACTACAGCTTATAGTGTTATTTCCAGGGGTACATTTATCCTTTCCTGTCAAGGCCAGTGGACTCAGGTCTCAGAAAGGTTGTGGAAGGCAGCATGCACCAAGGGCCACACGGGTCTAGCTGTCAGACCACACAGTGTTCTGCATAGTTCATTTCCATGTTTTCAAAAAAAATTTTAAAAATTGTCTGATAATGATAAAGCTCTACCTGAAAATCAGACAAGAAGAGAATTATGCAAATTATTTACTGTGTGTAGCAATGAAGAATTTTCTAAGTTTAAGTAGTAGGACGTGTCAACTTACAATAAGTTAGCCATACAGGGGGCTGCACAGTCCCATGGAGAGGAGTCGCCCTTGACCCAGAGCTCCAGCAGTGAAGGTTGCCAGCCTCCTCCCTCCTCTAACCATCCTCACCAGCCCCTCCTGCTCTGGTGACCAGCTGACCGCAGATGTCCCCAGGGCACATTCCTTCTGGCTGTGCAGAAGAAAGAGAATATTTTATCAACAAAATTTGAACAAAAGATGTAGCATTCACTTTGCATTAATTTTGGTCACTAATTCATCCCTGAGGTGGTGGCTGTGGCCAAGAAGATGGGGTCCCTCTGATAGCTGTGGCCTGAGTCAGATGCTGCAGGGATGAATTTGGCAGCCTCAAATCTGGCTGTCCTCAGAGCAAGGACTCCCTGCACACATCACAGAGCTGCTCATCAATGAAGGGAGGAAAATCTAAGAAGGCCACTTGTTAAATGTCCACTGTAATATATAATTAGTAAGTACGTTTCTGTCTATAGAGCTTAAATATTAGCACCTCTGGGGACCAAACAGAAGTTATTTTCTTTCTGAACTTCAGAATTTACAACCTACCATGGGGAATATATGTTTTAAAATAATTGTGCAACCAACCATATCACATTTGTTAATTAGATTTTTATTTTTTTAAGTTGTGCATTATTTTAATGATGCCTAGTAATTATACATATTTAAGGGGTATAATGTGATGTTTTTGTACATGTACAAATTGTATAATGATCAATTATAGTAGTTAGAACATCCATCATCTTAAATATTTATTATTTCTTTGCTATGAGAATACTTCAAAATCCTCTTTTCTAGCTACTTAAATATACAATGCATCATAATTAGGTTCTTTAAATTACTCTGTCTGTTTGATCCTTCAGTTCCTGGAAGTTGGATGTCAATATCTTTTCCAAAAATCTCTGGATGAGTCGGTTTCTCCTTCTTCCTCTGACAATTTTTTCTTTGTGTATTTTAAGGCAATCTTATTAGGTGCATACAGGTTTGAGATTCATTTGTATTTCTGGTGAATTAGGTTCAATTTGTAGCAATCACTAACAAATCACTCTCAATTGTGAAATAGGAAACAACCATTCATGCTGTAATTAACCTGTTAGAAGTCATTTCACTGCTGTCCTACTACAGAAGAACTGCTAGTTGTGGCAGACATAGAGTAGCGTCTGAAATGAGGTAAGGAATACATGCCATGTGAGTATTTTTTACATTCCATGTCAAATAATTTACTAGAATTTTAAAAATGTCTGTATGCTGACGACCTGCAAGTTGGTCTAACTAACATGTGGATCATCTACTTACTGTCCCCTCCCAGTAGCAGTTAGTGGTTTGTTAGCCAAACTTCGGCAAGTATATTAAGCAAAGAAGGGGCGTGTGCAACTGTTTTTAATAATGTCACTTTTTTCTACTTCAGAAATCAGTTTGTGATTCTCTCTCTTATCTGGAGCGTGGTTTGACCTATTGGAATCCTGAGTGTGCAAAACACTTGTGGTGGGAGCAGAGAAGGCGTAATCACACAGGGGAAGGGGGGCTTGCACAGGCCCATGAAGAAAACACACACTCCTGGTCCAATAGCTCTTTCATATGCCTAATAGATGCCTAAAATTTCACCAGAAGACACTGGCTTCTCGAGGAACTAACTTTACAAAGTAAACATCCCTGTGGCATTTGCCGTCATAGAGTCAGGATCCACAGGACTTAGTTTTAGGGGCGCTTTCTTTCCTCTTGGGTACCCCGTTAGGCACAGGTGACCTTTTAACACATGCTGAGTAGTCAGTCTACCCATCAGAGGCGTGGCTGGGTGGGGAGAGGCAGCAAGTCAGCTCTTTTCAAATCCCAAGGCTGAGTGAGCCGCGACAGCCTCACTGCTCCACTCCTTGTCCCCATAATCCATTATTTGCAGGAGAGCCAAGGGCTTTCTGAAGTATAAAAACTTATTCCTCTGCTAACAGTGTCCGAATATTATCTGAGTCCCTCAGCACCTATAAACACCTCATCCTGCAGCTTGGTCTCCCGGGATCTGACACTGGCTTTCACCAAGCCCATCCCTGGCAAAGGGCCTCACCGTCTCCACTCTCAGTTCAGCTGGTGTACACTGCTCGTTCATTTTCCCCATGCTTCTAGTTTCAGAGAAAAAAGTTAAAAGATTTGTTTTTGGTCTCATTGGATTCATGCTAAATTCACCAGATGGGGGTTTTAAAATATTCCTTCTCGGGAATCGCCCTCCATGACTTTGGTCTATCTGGGAATCGCCCTCCATGACCTTGGTCTATCTGGGAATCGCCCTCCATGACCTTAGTCTATCTGGGAATCTCCTTCCATGACCTTGGTTTATCTGGGAATCGCCCTCCATGACCTTGGTCTATCCGGGAATCTCCCTCCATGACCTTGGTCTATCTGGGAATCTCCCTCCATGACCTTGGTCTATCCGGGAATCTCCCTCCATGACTTTGGTCTATCCGGGAATCGCCCTCCATGACTTTGGTCTATCCGGGAATCGCCCTCCATGACTTTGGTCTATCTGGGAATCGCCCTCCATGACTTTGGTCTATCCGGGCATCGCCCTCCATGACTTTGGTCTATCCGGGAATCGCCCTCCATGACTTTGGTCTATCTGGGAATTGCCCTCCAAGACTTTGGTCTATCTTTCCGAATGTTCCTTTCTGCTCTCGGGCATGCAGAGACATGTTAATGTGGCCATATAGATTTTGTCAGTTTTGTTGTTATATTTATCCTTGGGCATTTATATTTTTAGTTGCTTTATAAATAGCATCTTCTGTTCTAATATATCTTGTACTTACTTGTAATTCTTACATCTGAAGCCTGATAATTCCTCCATAATTTTTATATGCCTCACTGGTCCCTTCTCCAGGAATGTATTTATTTCATCTAACTTCTCTGCTTCCTCCTTTGGAATATTCTTGTCTATTTTAGTCTCTTGTCCAATTGTATTGGCAGTGTTTTCATTAAGATGCTAAATGACACAGGTGACGTCTGTGTCTTTTTTCTGAATTTGTCAGGAGGGCACCACCCATCCTCTTACCTGTGTTGCTGCTTTGGGCTGGCCTGTCCCCAAGTGATGCTGGCGTGGTGACCTGTGAACTCATGGCCACTTGGAGAAGGTAAGAGTCGGCTACCCTCACTGGCTGTTGAGAGACGGGCTTTCACTCTGGGAGATGAACACCCACAGGGACATCCTTGGAGAATGGTGCCATCTCTCAGGAATTTATCTCAGTGAACAGAGCAGATCTCCGGTCTGTGTCCAGTGTGAGTCGTGGGGTAAGACATGGCCTGGTGTGGGAGCAGCTTCATCTTAGCAGAAGTGCTTTGCACACTCTTCTGTCAGCTAAAGTCCAGACAGTGACTCACAGCTGACAGGAGGGTCTTCTCTGCGGCAGTCGGAGAAGAGGACAGGGTTCATAGCCAGAGAGGACCTGCCTATTTGTCCTCACAGGAGAAGACCGAGGCACAGTAAACTCACCCGAGAACAGATATCCACATACCACTGTCTGTCCACCATGGGCCTGGGGAAGGTGCTTGCTGCACACACCACAGTCTGCCCACCATGGGTCTAGGGAAGATGATTGCTGCACGTACCACTGTCTGCCCACCATGGGACTGGGGAAGGTGCTTGCTGTTTTGGGTGCTCATGAAGCAACTTTGTTGTTTGGAGACATATAAACTACACAGTGCCTTCCTGGTCACCTGCACATGTGTGACAACTTCATACTACGTGGGATTTGTGCTCACTCTGATAACCGAACCAAGGGCCTCTTTACCTGGCTTGTTGTCCAAGATGACTACACCCCTGGGAAGGCAGTCCCCCCTACAGGGACTCAGCAACAATTTCCAGCATCTTTACAGGAAAGTGGACAGTCACACAACCCGCAGTAGAGGAAAGGACGTCGGAAGTGCTGCAGTGGTGCAGGTGCACTGCTGTTGCAGTCAGAACCCCTTTCCATCACTCCTCATGCATTGTACTCTTAAGTTGAGGAACTTAAATACTTTCATAGTAAGAAAATGAAAGTAAGCTGCTAGTTCTGCCAAGTGAAGGCAAACAGTTGTAACTATGAAAATGGGATGATATGGGGCAGGGCAGGTTTTTCTGATTACTGTCAGTGTGACATAGACGCCCGTGTGATGCAGCACCAGACAGGCTGGCACAATTTCTACTTAATCTTGAGGATTCCTCTCACTTTGTAATGTGGATTTTTAAAGGGGAACCCGGTAAGACAGATTCTACCAACTTTGCCATTATACTGCTGATTAAATTCTCTCCCCTTGGAACCCAGAACTATTTTATATTTGCAATATGTTTCTGGGAGGGAAACTCTGGGCTTGGGTCTGGCAGGTCCATTTGTCAGTGTCAGGCACTGTATGCACCATCGATTCAAATATGGGCTCCTTCTGCAATCAATCAAGTTCAACGCCCATGTGCAGGGAGGTGAAACCATTACTTTCTTGGGTTCCATGTCCACCTTATAATGTTGCCATGGCATGGTAACCGTAAATGCTCCCTCCAATAAAGATGAGTCATTTCTTCATGCAAAACATCCCAGGATTTTGTCTTGTATTATCCTGAATTGACAAAGCCCTGACATTCCTCAATGCTGCCTTTAGAAATTGGAGGAGTGCCTGGGCTCTCTCCAGATAGATATTATATCATGAAGGATCTTCTTGTTCTTTTCCTCAAGGGGCCCATGCTGACCTCCATTCTGTCGGGAGGGGCCATGAAGTGGGTGGAACAGCAGAAGTTAAAGATGGTGCCACAGAAGAATTGGAGCTTCATACCTCTGAGTGTTTGTGGTGCTCTCTGTGGGCCTGGATCCCACAAGTGCTAGCCCCCAAGTTAAGTGTCTGCCAAGACTTCCGTACAGGATAGCAGCTGCTCCGGCTATGGAGAAATTCACTGCTTTTCATTGCAGTAGTACCTTTGGGATGTTTGAACTTGTAGCTGGCAGGCAAGTGGTGGAATGGGGGTGCTCATAGTCCAAAACCCATTTGTCAACACCAGACGTATTGACTCTGAGGAGATGGGTGCAAACACCATGTGCCAGAAACAAGATACGGACCCCACAGTCCCCTCCCTGGAGTGGACGCAGGACACCATCCCTCCTCATCAACTGCCCCTCACACACTCTTCACACCTCAGAATCGGGCGAATATTTGAACCATTTGAGGAACTAGTTTCTTTGTTTCTATCTTTTTATTCTGTTTTGAATTTTTATTTGTCTAGTGTATCAGTGAGGAGGCAGTCCTCTGGATGAATTTGGATGTGCACATGGAGACTCTCCCTTTGAAAGTACCCTTTTACTTCTTTTATCATTTCCTGCGGGCGAGTGAATCTCCTGTACATCCATTGGGCCTTTATGGAGGCTGTGGCTCAGTGAGTAGGGCGCCAGCCCCATATACCGAGGGTGGTGATTTCAAACCCGCCCCGGCCAAACTGCAACAAAAAATAGCCAGGCGTTGTCGGGGACGCCTGTAGTTCCAGCTACTCAGGAGGCCGAGGCAAGAGAATCGCCTAAGCCCAAGAGCTGGAGGCTTCTGTGAGCTGTGACACCACAGCAACTCTACCCAGGATGACAAAGTGAGACTCTGTCTCAAAAAAAAAAAAAAAAAAAAAGAAAGAAAAGAATAAAGAAAAAGAAAGAAAGAAAAAGAAATACTGCTCCATCCCCCCAGCCAAGTCTAAAGAGACACGAAGGGAAATTTTTGAGCTGTGGAGGAAACTGGCTCACCCTCAAATCATTATCTCTGTCTTTGAAGCCCAGAAAATACTGAAATACTGTCGGCAAGCGTAGTAGTGTCTCCCAGTTCACACTCCAAGTCCTCCAAAGCCCTCTTTGCAGCTGCCCACTCCACAGCTGCTCAGTTGGCAGCTGAAATCCTGATTTTGCTCAGTTCTGCACACAATTGCATTGGAATATTGAAGAAAATTGTTGAATACAAATCAATTAAGAGGAGCTGCATTTCGCCAGACTCACTAAGAAATCGATTAATTAACTCAGTTGTTCAAGACGGCGGGTAAACGATTTTGACGTCTGAGAGACATACCGGTCGGTTCTTCCAATACCCTCCCTCCATCCCTGTGCTAATGTCCCTCTTGTGCGTCTCTCAGGCTCCTCATGTCGTGTCCTCCCTGTCTTCAGAAGGTTCAAAGATCCTAGCATGACCCAAAGTCATTCTGAGTTGGAACAGTCATAGAATCTAATAATCCATGTGCCATATTCCTTAAATAGAAGCTACATCTTCTCAAATTAAGCTCTACGTTTTATTTAATTCTGTTTAACTTGGATTAGAAATTTTCTTTCATAAAATCAATCAAAAACTCATGTGCAAACATAAAAAGGATAAAACAGGATTTCCCACTGTGATGGAATAAAGAGGTCAAAAGGTCTCTCCCCCCCAAAAAAAAAAAAAATTAAATGTAAACACTGACAAAAATGATGAAAACCAAACAATTCAGAGCTCTAGACATTGACCAAGAGCAAACAGTCAATTGAGAAAGGTTTATTCAGGAGAAATTGCCAGAACTGCAGACCAGAGGGGATCAGTGTCCGAAGGCTCTGTGTCAGCACTGAGCCTCCCCTGCCCTGCCCAAGGCAGGAGGCTGCTTGACCGGGAGGATGGTCTCTTGGAAGATCCAGCCACTCTGGTTCCAGAAGGCACTGGTTGTTGGGGGGCGGGGCAGAGACAGCACAGCTACGCTGCTGGTGAAGTTGGCGAACCTAGTGATGAGACCAATGAGGGCAGCCCAGAGACTCGTTCCTGGGAGGCTGTAGTCCTTGGGTCCTTCTCGCCCCAGGTGAGGCCATAAGCAAGCCGAAGGTTTCCTGAACAGTTCTGGAGAAGGGCAAGCAAAGCACCCTCTTCCCTCCTCGTGACACACAGGGAAACTGAGGGAACATGTGTGGAGGTCTGAGCGTCCCCATGGGGGATATCATTGAACTTACTGAAAATGCTTGAACTTACGTTTGGGAATAACCCAATTCACAGAGATGGAGAAGAAGGGGTATTATCAGGGGTGGTGAATGCCAGGGGATGGGGAGTTATTTCAGGGGTATTGAGTTAGGTTGATTGAAAAGTTCTGGAAATGGACAGTGGAGATTGTCACACAGCAGTGTGTATGCCATTGAGTGCACACTAAAGTGATTCAAGTGACAAGGGTAATGTTCTATATATTTTAACACAGGCAGAGAAACAGGTCAGTGTGCACACCTGGATAAAAGGCAAGTGAAAGAGGGCGGCGCCTGTGGCTCAAAGGAGTAGGACATCGGTCCCATATGCCGGAGGTGGCGGGTTCAAACCCAGCCCCAGCAAAAAACAGCCAAAAAAAAAAAAAAAAAAAAAAAAAAAAGTGGAAGAAACTGACAGGCATTGAATCCAGAGCAACTGTTCTAAATATAGTCCCTAAATTAAGAGAATTTTGGCCTAATTAATTAAAGGAAAATATGGTAAAGACTCATCAAGAAAAAATTGAGAATTTAGAAATGTACTATCTGAATGGGCAATTCACTCATTTATCAAAGAATTTACATTGGTTGTTCTTTTTAAAAAAGAATCAAAGATGTTGAGAATCCACATTAGCAGCAAATTGCCAAAACTTACAGGCAGGATTTAGTTCCGAGCATTCTGTAATGATGATCATTCTTACGAAGAAAAGCAACACTCTTTATACCCAGAAACTGTCATATCAATAATAAATAATTGATAAGGAAATAACATCAGAAACTACTTGAAATATTAACAATATATTATCTGAGTGGCATTTATCTCTTATTCTTTGTTTTTCTAACCTTGTGCACAAACCTCTGAGATCACTGAAAGTCCTTTGCATAGTGATTCTGTTGAAAAGGACAACAGCGTTATGATGGTTGTCACCATCCGTCTGTGCAATGTCTGTGAAGCCCCCAGTGCAGTCTAAGCTGACTGGTTCTACACAGCTCATGGCAACAGAGAGGAAGGCAAGTCCCAGATGTGCAAGGGCAACTCCGAGGCGCGGAGTGTCCTGTGGACTGCAAATGCCAGAGGTGGGAAAGAGCCCAGACTGGGGGTAGCCAGGCCAGGGTAGCCTCAGCAGAGCAGCAACTCCTCGAATTGGCCGTGAAAAACTCAGCTGTACCCCAGGAAGGCTGAGTATGTGCAGTGACGCCTTCACCTCTCTCCTGCTGTGCAAAAGGCCCAGGAGCAAGTGATGGGGACCAGAGCCACTGGCTTCCTACCTAGTGGCATCTGAGGCCGAGATGAACCAGGGAAGGGCCGTTCTCACCTGACGGGGCCATACGTTTCTGAGAGATGCTCTGCGGATGAGGCAGGAGCTCTGGTACTTTCTGAGCACTTGCAGGGTTGGGATGGTGATGAACTTTCTTCTCTTTGCTCTACCATTTTTAGTTTTATGCTGAGATCAGGTGAGTATCTCCATGATGAGATACTCTGTAGTGGCACTACAGAAACCCCGTGTCTTTGTCACGTTTAATATTTCAGTTCCATTGTGCCTACTTTCCGGGGGGACTGTTGCCGACTATTTCTCCAGGGTCTCTTTCTAACTCTCTTGTGCAGATCCAAGAGCGTCAGTATCCAAATGGTGTGTATCTTTCCATATGAAACCAATTCATGGTGGTAGGTTGGTTGAGTATATTGCAAGCAGAATAAATACCCTCTCCTCTTAGTGACAGTCCCCTTTAATCTGGTGTTACGGGTTGTCCCCCAAACCTACGTGTTGAAGTCCTAACTCCAGAGCTTCAGAATGTGACTTCACTGTTAGGCAGGATCACAGCAGGTGGATTTAGTTAAGTGGGGTGGCCCCTAATTCAAGATGTGTAGTGTCCTTGTAAAGAGGGGACATTTGAACACAGACACACCCATGGGGAGGTTGCCTGGTGAGGCTTAAGGCAGAGATGCAGGGATGCTTCTAGATGCTGAGGAGTGCAAATGATTACCCAAAACCACCTGAGCCTGGGCCAGGGGCTGAAACAGCTTGTTCCTCAGAGTCCCCAGAAGGTCCCCTCCTGCTGGCACTGTGCTCTGGATGCCTCCTGCAGACCCGTGGGAAGGGCGATCACTGTTGTTCCATCTGCCGGGTATGAGGTGCTCTGTTCCCGCAGCCTGAGGAAACAAACACATCCAGCCTTGTGGAATTCACCACCATTAGGATGAAATCCTGGAGCTGCTAAATTTTTATATTCCATTTTTGGAAATAAAATTCATTTTGGGCACTTACAGATGCTCACAAAAAGTTCAGTACATTGTAACACCACAATTTCAGATTTCCCCCCAGTTTCAAGGGCCCTCACTCATCTCCCCCGTGTTGGATGCAGACGGGCTGCAATGTGGTGTCAGGATTTTCTTACCAGAGTGCCAGGTGTTGGCATTTTATCTGAAGGATGTTTTTGTGAGCTTCCTCCAGATTGTCCCACTGGAACCTCCACTTCCAGGAGCCTGACCCTAGAAGCCCGTTCTGACTTCACACTGGGCTGTGCAGCTCTTTCTGCTGCAGTGGCTCTGCCCAGCAAGCCCTACTGGGTACGTGCTTGTCACAGAAAACCACTGCTCCTGCCAGAAGCAGGGACCCTCTGGGTTCCACGGAGGGTGTGCACCTTGGGCTGGTAGATCACCCAGAGGGTCAAGCCCTTTCACTCTTGCCTCTGCCCCTCTAGCCTTGAGACCTTTGCAGTTGGGAGGAAGGTGTCCATCTGTACAACCCAGTTACCAAGGAATACGGAGTTTGAATCCGTTCCTGCTTTTCTGAGGATGAGGGATGTGCCCTCAACCCTCATCTATGGGGCAGGAGGGCTGCACAGCAGAGAGTTTGCTCCTCTCTTGAAAGAATGTTCACGCTAATGTCTCTGCCTCTGCTGACAAATGGCGACCTTCTCCTGGGTACTGGCAGGTAGATATGGTGATGTCTAGTTGTGCGAGTTGACTTGAGTGGGTTCAGTGAGACGCGGCTATTTGAGTGAATATTACTCTGGGGGTGCCTGTGGCAATGTCTTCAGAAGAGAGTATTTGATTGGTGGATAACTAGAGTATATGGGGCTCCCCAACACAGGTGGGCCTGGTCCACACGGGTGAGGGCTGCGTGGAACAGAAACCAGAGGAAAGCTGAACTTGCTCTCTGCCTGACTCCTCCTGCCTCTGACCTGGGACTCATCCATCAGTGCTGCTGGCTCATGTCTTTATTTTTCAGGTTTTTGGAGACAGGGTCTGCCTCTGCTGCCCAGGCTAGAGAGTACAGGACTGCTATCACGGCTCTCTGTAGCCTTACACTCTTGGGGTCAAGCCAACCTCCTGCCTCAGGCTCCTGAGTTGCTGAGACTGCAAATGTGCACCCCATTCCCAGCTACAGTGTTTGTTTTTTTTTAAATTAATTAATTATTTATTTATTTTTCTTTTTTTCTTTCTTTTTTTTTTTATTATAGATAAAAATATGCACCATAGATGTGGCCCGACACATCTATGCCCTCCACCCAAGCCTCCCCCCTCCCTTCCTTTTCCTTGGTCCTTTCCCCATAGTCTTGTGGTATAGTTGGGTTATAGCCTTCATGTGAAAGCTATAGTTTAGCTTCATAGAAGGGCTGAGTACATTGGATACTTTTTCTTCCATTCCTGGGATACTTTGCTAAGAAGAATATGTTCCAGCTC
>CAUYPK010070057.1:0-22501 GCA_963574355.1 Loris lydekkerianus
ACATGAAGGCTATAACCCAACTATACCACAAGACTATGGGGAAAGGACCAAGGAAGGGGAAGAGGGGGGAGGTTTGGGTGGAGGGAGGGTAATGGGTCGGGCCACAACTATGGTGCATATTTTTATCTATAATAAAAATAATAATAATAATAATAATGATAAAAAAATAATATTCATTCTTTAAAAAGAAGGAAATCCTATCACATCCTACATCATAGATGCATCTGAGGACTTTATGCTAATATTAGACATAAGTCACTCACAAAAAGACAAAGTCTGCATGGTTTCATTTATGTGAGGTAGCTGAAGTCATCAAATACATAGAAACAGAAAATAAGAATGGTGGCTGCCAGGGATTGAAAAGAGGGGAGTTGGTTAATGGATATAGAGTTTCAGGTTTGTAAGGTGAAACCTTCTGAACATCTGTTGCCTAACAATGTGAACATACTTACCCTTTTTTGAGTATACAATTCAGTACTGTTACAGTGGTAATTTTTTTTTTTTTTTTTTTGTGACAGAGTCTCAAGCTGTCGCCCTGGGTAGAGTGACATCACAGCAGCAACCTCAAACTCTTGGGCTTAAACTCTTGGGTGATTCTCTTGCCTCAGCCTCCCAAGTAGGTAGGACTATAGGCGCCTGCCACAATGCCTGGCTATTTTTTGTTGTTGTTGCAGTTTAGCATTGTTGTTTTAGCTGGCGCGGGCTGGGTTTGAACCCACCAGCCTCGGTGTATGTGGCCAGCGCTCTACCCACTGAGCTACAGGTGCTGCCTACAGTGGCAAATTTTATGTTATGTGGTGGGTTTTTTTTTTTAACTATAATTAAAAAAATATGTGTAAACATATTTTAATTTTTTGTATTATCTGGAAAGCTCCTTTATTATCTTTTAAGGCTCAATGGTAATTTATCTTAACAGGGGAGTTCAGAAGAAGCCATTAAAATATTTGACTTAGATTATAAGAGACAAATACAGTTTCCTGCAAACCCAGTGCTTGACTCAATGTAGGGGTGTGAAGGCTGGAGTCTCAGGTCAAAGAGTTTCTTATCAGTTTTTAAAGACTAAATCCAAGGCTGTTTGTAGGGGGCAAGGGACAAGTAGGAGAAGGATAATG
Source organism: Loris lydekkerianus (assembly GCA_963574355.1). Classification (NCBI taxonomy): domain Eukaryota; kingdom Metazoa; phylum Chordata; class Mammalia; order Primates; family Lorisidae; genus Loris; species Loris lydekkerianus. The sequence continues at coordinate 1,113 of CAUYPK010070057.1, forward strand.
GTGCTCCATAATTATATCCCTGAAATCTGTGAGCCAGAGGCAGCATTCTGTAACTTTGTTTTAGTAGGTAACAGTTACCAGTAATGGAAATATTTGTCAATTGTGCACTAATGAATTGTTTGTTTATTTATTTATTTTGGTAGAGACAGTCTCACTTTATCGCCCTCTATAGAGTGCTGCTGCATCGTATCACAGTAACCTCTAGCTCTTGGGCTTAGGCGATTCTCTTGCCTTAACTTCCCGAGTAGCTGGGACTACAGGCACTGGCCACAATGCCTGGATATATTTTTGTTGCAGTTTGGCTGGGGCGTGTTTGAACACGCCACCCTTGGTATATGGGGCCCCCACCCTACCCTACCCAAGCCACAGATGCCGCACTAATGAATTGTTTAAATCAAATAATAAACTATGTTTCTGTAAAGCGTGACTTCATTTTTTAAAACAGTGTTCTGGGGTCAAAAGTTTGGAAAATATAGGGTTAAAGAGTTAAATGGGGGCAGAGCCTGCGGCTCAGTGGGTAGAGCGCTGGCCCCATATACCGAGGGTGGTGGGTTTGGACCCAGCCCCAGCCCAACTGCAACAAAAAATAGCTGGGCGTTGTGGCTGGCGCCTGTAGTCCCACCTGCTTGGGAGGCTGAGGCAAGAGAATCACCTAAGCCCAGGAGTTGGAGGTTGCTGTGAGCTGTGACGCCACGGCACTATACCGAGGCTGATAAAGTGAGACTTTGTCTCTTAAAAAAAAAAAAAAAGGCTGGTCTCAAACTCCTGAGCTCAAATCATCCACCTGCCTTAGGCTCTCAGAGTGCTGGGATTACAGGTGTGAACCATGGTGCCCTGCCTAACATTAATGTTATCAATATTATATTATGCTGATATTAAGCATTAGGCATTCATATTTGATATTAACAATTAATGCTCTAGTTATTGATTATTAATATTAACGTATTAAGGTTTTTTTTTTTTTTTGGAGACAGATTCTCAAGCTGTCGCCCTGGGTAGAGTGCCAATGGCATCACAGCTCATAGCAACCTCCAATTCTTGGGCTTAAGCAATTCTCTTGCCTCAGCCTCCCAAGTAGCTGGGACTACAGGTGCCTGCCACAATGCCCAGCTATTTTTTGGTTGTAGTTGTCATTGTTGTTTGGCAAGCCTGGGCTGGATTTGAACCCACCAGCTCCAGTGTATGTGGCTGGCTCCCTAGCCTCTGAGCTACAGGCACCGAGCCATGTATTAAGATTATTAATGTTAATGTAATGTGTAGAATTCTGTATATCGATGCAGGCTGTAAAAAACAAAACAAAAAACTACTATACCAAATACCTACACAGAAAATTCAAGTCAACTGAGCTGGAAGAGTCAAAGCAGCTTTTTGTTATTTGAAGAGTCCTTTATGTTACTTGTCAAGATGAAAACTCCAGGTTTCTACAATTACACTCAATTAATGTTCTTTGTTTTATTTGTAATCAAAGACAGTACATAACTTAGAAAGATGGCAGAGACACTATGGCAGTGAGACCTTTGGTGGTGAGTCCCTGAGAAAAAGTCTCCTGGGTCAAGACTCTAGCATTAGAAGTACAGTAGAACGTCTGTAAGTTGACCACCCAAGGGACTGTAACAAAGTGGTCAACACACCGAGGTGGTCAACATAAGGAACCAGGGCTGGTATGTACGTGTAGTACATGTCCAGTCTATGAAAATTAGGTCAATTGTGGGCTGCACCTGTGGCTCAGTGAATAGGGCGCCAGCCCCATATACCGAGGGTGGCAGGTTTGAACCCAGCCCTGGCCAAACTGCAACAAAAAATTAGCCGGGTGTTGTGACAGGTGCCTGTGGTCCCAGCTACTCGGGAGGCTGAGGCAAGAGAATCACCTAAGCCCAAGAGCTGGAGGTTGCTGTGAGCTATGATGCCACAGTACTCTACCGAAGGTAACAAAGTGAGACTCTGTCGCTAAAAAAAAAAAAAAAAAATTAGGTCAATTTAAGGAGGTGGTTGATTAGGGAGGTGGTTAACTATGGAGGTTCCACTGGTATTTGATTTTGAACCAGAAGAATGTAACCATCAATCTAAATCCTTACAAAAGATAATGTGATTAGTAGAAAGAATTATTGAATTCTTAATTTTTCAACATATTATTTATTTATTTTTTTGAGATAGGCTCTCACTCTGTTGCCTCAAGCTAGAGTGCCATGGTGTCAGCCTAGTGCATAGCAACCTTAAATTCCTGGGTTCAAGTTATTCTCTTGCCTCAGCTTCCTGAGTAGCAGGGACTACAGGGTCATTTTTCTATTTTTAGAAAAATGTCAGGCTAATTTTTCTTTTTTTAGTAGAAACTGGCTCTGGCTCTGCTCAGGATGGCTCAGATCCTCCTGCCTTGGTCTTCCAAAGTGTTAGGATTATAGGTGTGAGACACTGGGCCTGCCCTAAAAAAGTATTTTTAAACTCTTTTTTTTTTTTTAGCAGAGCTTTATTTCTGAAATATTATTTCTGAAACTACCTCTTGCCCAATTCTCTTTATTTCTTCAGCAGATATATATCGAGCACCTACTTTTTGACAAACATCAGGCCGGGCAGTGAGGATATTTGTTTTGCTATTATAGCTAAGAAACATATTTTTATTTGCATTAAGAAAAATTAAAACAGGCCAGGCACGGTGGCTCATGCCTGTAATACTAACACTCTGGGAGGCTGAGGAGGAAGGATCCGTTGAGCTCAGGAGTTTGAGACCATCCCGATCAAGAGGGAGACCCCGTCTCTACTAAAAATAGAAAATTTAACTAACATCGTGGTGGGCGCCTATACTCCCAGCTACTCAGGAGGCTGAGACAGGAGGATCGTTTGAACCCAGGAGTTTGAGGTTGCTGTGAGCTATGCAGTGTTGCTACAATCTAGCCTGGGCAAGAATGAGATCCTGTCTTAGAGAGAGACAAGTTGAGAAGACAAAGAATTTGTCAAAATGTTAATAATGATCAATTCCAGGTGTTGACCCTTGGGTGTTTGTTACATTCTTTGCATTTTTCTGAAGATTTTTTTGAAGTTTTTTTTTTTAATAAGACCTGTTTTTTCTTTTGAAGATCAATATTCTACTTTCTGCCTACGATTAGTAAGTTGTGCACTTTTCAGTCCTCACAATAGTCATAAATGAGGCTCAGAACAAAACATGTATAATCCTCTGCATGGCTGCACGGGGCATTCTCACCAAGCTGGCCTAAAAATAACCAAAGGGTAAAAGTACTATTGAACAGAGAGGCCCCCAGTTGACCTTAGGCTATCTGGATTGTCCATTCAGTTAGTCTTGTCATGATCTTGTAATTATGAGGTTGGTTTGCTCTTATTGAAGCAATGTACACAAGGAAGATACGTTGCCACCAGAAGTGTACCACATCACAGCCCTTGGGACCTGTGTCCCAAGCTAGAGTGCCATGGTGTCAGCCTAGTGCATAGCAACCTTTTAAGTGTGGGACACTTTTCTAGTGTTACATGAGATTTCCTAAAGAAACACAATATTTTAACTAAATGTGTATTTCAGGCTTATCATCCCTTTCAACTAATATACCTCTTCCCCGACCAAGTCAAATTGGCATTCCCTAAATGTGTCAATGCCATACACTTCTGCCACATAAATACCCAAAGCCACAGGATACCACAGTAGGCTATAGACTGTACAATACCCACAAAAGCAGTGGAGCTGCAGAGTTGTATGAAAAAGTCATTATATCCCCTGAAAGAGTCTCAGGAGCTGAAATCCCAGTCACTAAAAAACACATATAGGAAAGAGAAAAGCACCCAGGCAAGTGTGTAAGTGCACTCGAGCAGCGCTCCAAATTCCTGCTGAACTGAACCCGGAGTTACTTAAGACAAGTCAGATGTCTGAAGAACCAGTTTGGGAGCCTCAGCCTATGTGTCTTTTTTTTTTTTTATTATTAAAAATTTTTTTAAAAAAGATACCTACACTTCACTCCCTAAAAAAAAAGTTGAAAGGAATTTCTATCCAACAGAATGAAATCTGTTGGATCAAATACAAAGTTATATAGTTCAGCATTTCCAGTGAAGATTTTTACCCCCAGAACTTTGGATTTGAAAAATGTCCAGCAGGGAGAAAGTTTAAGGAATTCCTGGTGAAGTTTTAAAGATCTTTAGTATAATGAAACACTGAAAAATATCTTAACTTTAATCAGGAAAAAAATCCTATAAAATTTACTACTTAATATGTTTTTCTGTTTTCACAGCAGTGTAGTTCTAATAGCCCAAAGCTGGAATCCTTACAGATGTCCCTCAACAGATGAATTGCCAAGCAACCATAGTACATTTGTAACATGGAACACTACTCAGCGATGAAGAGTGGGCTGGGCGGCTCATACCTGGAATCCTAGCACTTTGGGAGGCTGAGGTGGGTAGATCTCTTGAGCTCAGAAGTTGGAGACCAGCCTGAGTAAGAGGGAACCCTGTCTTTAGTAAAAACAGATAAACTAGCTGGGAACTGTGGCGGGCGCCTGTAGTCCCTGCTACTCAGGAGGCTGAGACAAGAGAATCTCGTGAGCTCAGGAGTTTGAGGTTGCTATGAGTTATGATATCATGGCACTCTACCCAAGGCAACAGAGTGAGACTCTGTCTTAATAAAAAAAAAAAAAAGAAAGGAGCAAGCAATTGATATACAGGCAGTACTGGAGTTACAAACATCCAACTTATATCTAATTCTCACTTATAAACAAAGGACTATTACAGGTAATAGGTACATGTACCTGTTTCAGTTTACATTTAATTCAATTTAAGAACAAACCTATAGAACCTATCTCATTCATAAGCCAGGCACTACCTGTACACAGTATTTTGAAAAATATCCAGGGAATCATGCTGAATGAATAAAGCAATGCCAAGAGGGTATGTAACATTTTTGAAATAACAACAATTAAAAAATAGCAAACAAATTAGTGATTCCCTTGGATTAGGAAAAGAAGTGAGGGCAGGAGGAAAGAGGGTATAGTTGTAAAATGGCAACATAGGGGATTGTTCTGACAAAACCTTTGTCTCTCTTTTTTTTTGAGACAGAGTCATACTATGTGACTCAGTAGAGTACCATGGCATCACAGTTTACAGCAACTTCAAACTCTTGGGCTTAGGCGATTCTCTTGCTTCAGCCTCTGGAGTAGCTGGGACTACAGGCATCCACCACAATGCCCGGCTATTTTTTTGTTGCGGTTATTTAGCTGGCCTGGGCTGGGTTCAAATCTGCCACCCTCCATGTATGTGGCTGGCGCCATAAGCACTGTGCTACGGGTGCCGAGCTAAAACAATTCTATTTTAACTGTGGTGGTAAGTTAATCTACAAATGTGATAAAATTGTACGTAACTAAATACATACATGCAGATTAGTACAAGTAAAACTGGGGAAAACCTGGATAAGATTAGTTAGATAGTTGTTTTACCTGGTTGTTTTACCATGCTGTAGTTTCACAAAATGTTATCATTTCTCTGTTTTTTTTTTTCCTCAATTTTTTAATTGTGGTAATTTACATATAACATAAAATTTACCATCTTATACATCTTTAGGGTTTAGGTCAGTGGTACTAAATATTTTATTTTCATTTTTACAAATGTGCACAAATTCTACAAATATATTAAAATATATACTCTGTTGGCCGGGTGCCTGTAATCCCAGCAGCTTGTGAGGCTGAGGCAAGAGGACTGCTCAAGCCCAAGAGTTTGAGGTTGCTGTGGGGTATGATGCCATGGCCTTCTACCGAGGGTGATAAAGTGAGACTCTGTCTCTACATTAAAAAAAAAAAAAAAAAAAAAAAAAAAATTATGTGTTGAAATCCTGATCTCTATAGAATGTGATGGTATTAGGAGGTAAGGACTTTGGGAGGTACTTTAGGTCATGAGGGTGGAGCCCTGATGAATGGGAGGGCTTATGAAAGAAGCACCCAGGGAGTCTCTCACCTGTTCTGCCCTCCTGGGCACAGTGAGAAGATGGCCATCTGTGAGTCAGGAAGTTGGTCCTCAATGAATCCCGCTAGACTTCCCAGCCTCCAGAGCTGGGAGAAATGAACGTTTTGTTTGGGCCACCATCTATGGTACTTTTTTTTTTTTTTTTTTTTGAGGCGTAGTTTCACTATGTTGCCCTTGGTAGAGTACCGTGTTCTCACAGCTCGCAGCAACCCCTAAACAGTTGTCATTGCTGTTTAGCAGGCTGGGCTGGGTTCAAACCTGCCAGCCCCTGTGCATGTGGCCCTGACCTCTGAGCTATGAGCTGAGCCATTGTCTATGATATTTTGTTATAGCAGGCTAGACTAAGACAGGAGAAAATTGATGAGAGAAAAGAGAAGAAAAAAAGCTGAAGAAACAAAAAGTCATACACAATGCATAACACTCTATGAAGCTTTTTGTTTATGTATTTTTAACAGACTCTGAGGAGTTAGTTTGCTTGATATTGTAAAACAGTTGAAGATGTTTCAACGCCCTATAGATGAAACTTAAGGGAAGGGGATCAGAGGCAGAGGAACTGTGTTATGCTTTGTCAAAGGGGAAAAGCAAGTGGGAAGGAAGGAGATGTGTAGGTTAATGAGTGCTTCTTTTCTTTCTCTCGCTGGGGAATAGCCTTTAAGACCTATTTCTTTCTCCTTCTCTAGAAGTAGATATAGCCAGCGTGCTCCAGTTATAATTTTTTAAAATATTTTTTTGCAGTTTTTGGCTGGGGCTGGGTTTGAACCTGCCACCTCCAGCATAGGGGGCCGGTGCCCTACTACTTTGAACCATAGGCACTGCCCAATTTTTTAAATCTTTACCAGTATATTATTATAAGACCAAAATAACAGCAGCGTGGTGAGGCATCAGATGTTATTTCCACTCTTCGTGGCACTTGACCCTTCTTCTCGTTTTGGCTAACTTTGGTCAGCAGTCTTATTTGCTCCAGCCTGGGGGCTGGGTTCATCCACTTCACATTAACAGGCTTGCCCAGGGTCAGGAAGCCCCTTCCTCGTGTTAGAGCCTAAGGCTTCCAGGTTTAGCTTTATTCAAGTGTTTTATGCCACACACTTTCTTCCCACCAGCACAATTTTGTTCTAGCCCCTTCATGTCTAATGTATTCTGCGGCCTCCCAAGTCCTGGCCTACATAACCCCCAAGGCCCTCTCATTGGTTTCTTGTGGGTCCCTAGAACTGCATTGTTCTTCATGGTTGTTGCAAAACTTCACTATCTCAATCTCTCAGGCGCATGCACACATCGCTAGAGTGAAGCCATGCCTTAATTGGACAAAGTTTACGGGATGGATACCTGCTAGATGCTGACATGCTGTTAGGAACTGGGAATACAGTGCTGATTAAGAAGGCCACGCCCCCTGCCGTCCAGGTTCTGGCAGTGTAAGGTGGAGCTTTACACAGGAAGCCTGCTCCGGGAGGGACATTGCTTTCTTCACTCGAACGTGAACCTGTCCATAGAAGGGACTGAAGAAAAGTGTGTTTTGGTAAGTGAGAAGTAAGATAAAGTACAGGCACCAGAACTACCAACATTGCTGGCAAAGAACAGACGCAGACAAATTGTCAGATGTGCTGGTAGGAAGAGAAGGATATTTTCATTTGAGGGCTTCTCAGTAAAATAAGAAGCAAGGTCATCAGCTGAGTTTGAAGAGGGGGAAAGAAGTATTGAAAAACATTTTTTTTTTAGACAGGGTCTCACTTTGTCACCCTCCGTAAAGTGCTATGGCATCATGGCTCACAGCAACCTCAAACTCTTGGGGCTTACGTGATTCTTTTTTTTTTTTTGTCTCAGCCTCCCAAGTAGCTAGGACTACGGGCACCTGCCACAGTGCCTGGCTTTTTTTTTTTTTTTTTTTTTTGTAGAGACAGAGTCTCACTTTATCGCCCTTGGTAGAGTGCCATGGTGTCACACTGCTCACAGCAACCTCTAGCTCCTGGGCTTAGGCGATTCTCTTGCCTCAGCCTCCCGAGTAGCTGGGACTATAGGCGCCTGCCACAATGCCCAGCTTTTTTTTTTTTTTTTTTTTTGTTGTTGTTGTTGGAGTTCAGCTGGGGCTGGGTTTGAACCCACCACCCTCGGTACATGGGGTTGGTGCCCTACCCACTGTGCTACAAGCGCTGCCCCATTTTTTTTTTTTTTTTTTTGAGACAGAGTCTCCTTCTGTTGCCCTGGGTAGAGAGCTGTGGTGTCATAGCTCACAGCAACCTCAAACTCTTGGGCTCAGGCGATTGTCTTGCCTGAGCTTCCTGAGTAGGTGGGACTATAGGTACCTACGACAATGCCTGGTTAGTTTTTCTATTTTTGATAGAGACAGGGTCTTGATTTTGCTCAGGCTGATCTCGAACTCCTGAGCTCAAGCAATCCACTTGCCTCAGTCTCCCAGAGTGCTGGGATTACAGGTGTGAGCCACTGCCCCAGACATGCAGTACTGAAGATTTGAGGAGAAATAAAATAAACCTCTTGGATCATGGCAGAGTGAGCAAATAAAGAAAATATGGTAGAATTGCTGAGCAGCACTAAGGGCCCATTGAGAATTGTGGTCATAAATTTAAAGTGAGATTAGTCATGATTGTAGATGGTGAAACAGTGGAAGGATCAATGGACTGGAGCTCCTGGTGGGTCAAGATATTGCTGGAACCAAGACACTAGAGGCGATGAGTTGGAGATACAGAGATTGATGGTCAGAAAGGAATGCGTGAAATTGGATTAGAGAGGTGAAGCGGTTACTGCTAATGAAAGTGATCTGGACATGGTTTGGCAGTAGGTGGCTGAAGTAGGGTAAAGAACAGGGCTCTGGACGTGAGAAGATCAAGGAACTGAGTGGCCAGGTTTCCCAGAGATGGAAGATGAAGGGATTTTACCATTGATTTGCTGTGAGCTCCATTCAGAGGGCAAACTGGAAGGATTTGAAAGGTGGGAAGGGGAGAAAGATTGAATGGAGTTAGGGGAGGTTCAGAGCCATGTGTTGATAAGAATCAGGTGATGGGCCAGTGCAGTGGCTCAGACCATCATGAAGAATCAGGTGATGAGGGATTATTTGGTAGGTTTAGATTTCTTTCTTTCTTTTTTTAAGAGACAGAGTCTCACTTTGTCACCCTCGGTACAGTGCCATGGCATCACAGCTTACAGCAACCTCCAGCTCTTGAGCTTAGGCAATTTTCTTGCCTCAGCCTCCCAAATAGCTGGGACTATAGGTGCTCACCACAACGTCTAGCCAATTTTTGTTGCAGTTTGGCCAGGGTCAGGTTTGAACCCGCCACCCTTGGTATATAGGGCCGGTGCCCTACTCACTGAGCCACAGGTGCCGCCCAGGCTTGGATTTCTTACAGAGACTGGTGTAAACAGGCTTGAGAGGCCCTCTGGTATCAAAGGGAGAGGTGAATCATCATTCTATCCTAGCTTCCTCCTCGGGACCAGTCTCTGAGGCACTCCTGCCTTAGAGCCATTACATCCTTTTGAGATTGTTCAGAATGTTCTTTCATTCTCCGTATCCACTGAGTAAGCTCACTTCTTACCTCACTCTGATAATTTCAAATGAAGGATCATCTCAATTTTCTTAGCACTTTTGCTCTCATTTAATATTATCGTATAATATATATATATTTTTTTATAGAGACAGAGTCTCACTTTATGGCCCTTTCGTAGAGTGCTGTGGCATCACACAGCTCACAGCAACCTCCAGCTCCTGGGCTTAAGCGATTCTCTTGCCTCAGCCTCCCGAGTAGCTGGGACCACAGGTGCCCGCCACAACACCTGGCTATTTTTTTTTGTTGTTGCAGTTTGGCTGGGGCTGGGTTTGAACCCGGCTATTTTTTTGTTGCAGTTTGGCTGGGGCTGGGTTTGAACCCGGCTATTTTTTTGTTGCAGTTTGGCTAGGGCTGGGTTTGAACCCGCCACCCTCGGCATATGGGGCCGGTGCCCTACTCACTGAGCCACAGGTGCCGCCTGTATAATATTTTTCGATTCCCTAGTTATCTTCTATTATATTTCTTGTCACCCCCATATGTATCTTTTACCTCTTCATATGGCTTAGCAAATTTCAATGAATACTGGTTGGTGTTTGGAACATGAAATAAGCCAATTATATTCCAGAAAGCAGGATAAATTATATGGGCAAATTGGGAGAATTTTAGTTAAAAAATTTATATTGTTTTTCTCAAATATTAACTTTTTTTCCTTCCTTCCTTCCTTCCTTCCTTCCTTCCTTCCTTCCTTCTTTCTTTCTTTCTTTTTTTTTTTTTTTTGAGACAGAGCCTCGCCCTGGGTAGAGTGTCGTGGCATCACAGCTCACAGTAACCTCCAACTCCTGGGCTCAAGCAATTCTCCTGCCTCAGCCTCCCAAGGACTACAGGCGTCCGCCACAATGCCCAGCCATTTTTTGGTTGCAGCCGTCGTTGTGTGGTGGGTGGGCTGGATTTGAACCCACCAGCTCAGGTGTATGTGGCTGGCGCCTTAGCCGCTTGAGCCACAGGTGCCAAGCCTCTTTCTTTTTTTGAGACAGAGTGTCACTCTGTTGCCCTGGATAGAGTGCTATGGTGTCATAGCTCACAGCAACCTCAAATGCTTTGGCTCAAGTGATTCTCTTGCCTCAGCCTCCTGAGTAGCTGGGGCTACAGGTGCCCACCACAAGGCCTGGCTATTTTTTTTAGAGACAGTCTAACTCTTGCTCAGGCTGGTCCAAACTCCTGAGCTCATGCAGTCTACCTACCTGTCTTGGTCTCTAGAATGCTAGGATGACAGGCATGAGTCATCTTTTTTTTTTTTTTGTAGAGACAGAGTCTCACTTTACCGCTCTTGGTGAAGTGCCGTGATGTCACAGGACTCACAGCAACCTCCAGCTCTTGGGCTTCCGCGATTCTCCTGCCTCAGCCTCCCGAGCAGCTGGGACTACAGGTGCCCCCCACAACGCCCGGCTATTTTTTGGTTGCAGTTCGGCCGGGGCTGGGTTTGAACCTGCCACCCTCGGTATATGGGACCGACACCCTACTCACTGAGCCACTATTTTTTTTTTTTTTGGTCCTAACCACTAGATCACCAGAGACTTTCTTGAACTTGTTAAAATGAAGGCAATGAGGTTGTTTTCTTTAGGGTGTTGAGTATCAAGGTGATTAAGAAGGAAAGGATCGATCAATTGCCTTTCAGAATAAAGCATTTTCCTAAAGCTGCCTTGGTTAATATTTGCAAGTATTGTAAACTATCTGAATGAAAGATACCACACCTATGCAACTCAAAATGAATAGTAACATATTAATACACATATAGTTCTTTCAGTTATAAACTGTCATCACTTTCAAGTTATTACTGAAATGGAAGGACTAGTATCACATGACTTTTGGTAAAAATGGTACACATTCATTAGGATAAGACGATAATCCTGAGGATGAGTTGGTCCCTCACTCATCTCCTGAATTTAAACACAGCCCTGAGCAAAGAGGGTGCATGAGGATCCTCAGTTGACTATGGGGCCCACAATGGCCCTTCAGTTCACTTTTAGAAAACAGAGATAGTTATTTTTCTGGCACACTTGAGTTATGAGCTGAGATTTGTAATATTTACAGACATTAATATATGGCCTTGGTGCCCCCCCTTGTTCTTTTGGTTACCCCTGAGCACAAAATAACATTTCGCAATTCATGATTCTTTTTTCTTCTCCAGGCCAGAAACTCAACAAACAAAAACAGAAACAGAAGAAAGAGGTGGGGCAAGATCTCTGCAGGGTGCTATGGAGGTGGGGTTGGGGACAGAGTTCTCCCTCTGGAATCTGGCTCCTCCTGCTGGGATAGCTGAGCTCAGCCTTGTCCCCTGTGGAGTTAAGACCACAGCATTCTCAGAGGGGTTTGCTGTCTCTTTGAAATGGTATGAAGTTTCTGGCTTTGTCGGAATCCCAGCTGAGGGGGAAATTGAAGGTGTATTGTGGAACCTTCCATTGGAGGCTGTGCACAGTTACAGGAAATGGCAGGTTTACAGGAACTCTGTGGATACTTTAAGGAAATTTGCTTTGGATTTTTATTTCCAAATTCTCTGTGGAATTCACCACTTTGGAAGCAGGTGTCCATTTTGGACTCTGCTCTGCGTACAGGTTCATCCGATAGTATTTTTTCCTCATTAATTTGAAATTCACCAGCTGCAAATTTCATCGGTGAAAACTAAATTCTAATCTTGGATATAGATATAGAAAATGGGGCTTTAAATTATGGCCTTAGATTAAGATGACATATACAATGCCAAGCATGAGTCGGAATCTTTATGAGCGAATTCGAGAAATAAAGTAGTAAATCTGTCTGTAATAACAAGTTAACCAAGCAGAAAATAAGAGCACATGTAGTTTGTAGACCAGTGTCCTGTCACAACAATTTTGGAACAACATTTGGTTCATGTTCTGTCACACATTCTTAAAAGCAGTTGTGCAATTGCCTCTAAGCTGTTGGCTGTACTAGACAAACTCTTAAGTTAGAGTCTTTTACTGGGCGAAAGGAATCCATTTTCATGTGGTGGTTGGCGATGGGGTAATATTACTTCTAAACAAACTTTTGTTTTTGTCTTTTGAAAGTTTTGAAGAATTAAGCTTTAAAAATATGTGACTCTCTCTGTGGGGGGAAGGGGGCTCACTTTCACCTGTAGCACAGAGGAGAGGTTCAGAGCATAGCCTCTGAGCCCAGCTCTGCTTCTGGGCTCTGTCACTTGCTGGTTGTGTGATGCTGGGCAGGTTACCTAAGCTGTCTGTGCATCATTTTCTAATCTTAAAATAAGGTTGATAGAGCTGTTCTAAGGATCTAAGTAGTTAACATTGATAAAGTGTGAAGCCTGTGTGCTAAGTAATGTATTAGTACTTGTTAACAAAGAAAGAAAACAACAATATGAGTTTGCTAATGAAGTGGTCTTTCAGAAAATCGAGGTGTTTGGTGCTATAAGGACTCAGGGTAGAGTTAGTGACGTGAATGAATTATGAATTTGTTCAGTTTTCTGCTAATCAACAGAATCTGAGATATACCGCTGAATATGAGTCATTGTAACCTTGTGGGGCCACATGTACAGGAGTGGTTCCTTTTGGGAAACATAGCCTTAGTTAATCACTGAGGTTTTCTGCTGTCAAACACTTTTTCTTTTTTTTTTTTGGAGATAAGGTGTTGCTCTGTTCCCCAGGATGGAGTGCAGTGGCGTGACCATAACTCACGGCAGCCCCAAACTCTTAAGCTTAAGCAATCCTCCTGCCTCAGCCTCCCAAAGTGCTGGGATTACAGGTATGAGCCACCTTGCCTGGGTTGCTATCAAACATTTTTTATGCAAATGAGATAAGGTGCAACTCTTTATTTTCCCACCGTGCTTATAATTCTCTTTGAAAAAATTTAGAGAAAATGACTAGACCACCACCGAAAGGAAGCTGGTACCTTTTGGTAAAAGAGGACCCATTCCCTTAGACATTGGTTAATACCTCCATTAATAAAAGTCAGGGGAACCCTTTTTTTTTAGAGCTTTGCTTGGGAACTAAAAATTTACATTTATTGCCGTATGCTTTAGGTCCCTGAGTTTCTGCTAATACTACCACGTTGTAATATAAAGATTTAAAGAATGGAACTGGGTGTGGTGCTTCATGTTTGTAATGTCAGTGACTAAAGAAGCTGAGGCAGGAGGATCATGTGGGGCCTGGAATAGGAGACTAGACAGGGCAATGTAGTGAGACACTGTCACTAAAAAAATGAAAGAAAAAAAAAATTAGCTGGGCCTGGTGGCATGGGCCTGTAGTCACTAGTTATTTGAAATGCTGAAAGAGGATAGGCTTGAGCCAGGAGTTGGAGGTTGCAGTGAGCTATGATTGCCCATTACACTCTAGTCTGAGTGATAGGGTAAGACCTTGTCTCAAAAAGAGAGAGAGAGAGAGACAGAGACAGAGAGACAGAGAAGATACCTCTATAGACATTGTTAGTTTTGTAAAAACCGATGTAATTTCTTGTGTTTTTCTAAGTCAACTACTAAACTAAATAGCCCTGAATTAAATTTGTGAAACTTTTGGTGGCAGGTAGTAGAGCCTGGTAGTTGAGGACTTGGGCTTCCAGCTAGATGGGTAAGTTTGAATCCTGGCCCTTTTACTTATGAGCTATATCATCTTGGCAAGTTATAAGTGTGTACATAGGCTTGTATATAGCCTTGGAGGGCTGTGAGAAGTAAACGTGCTCTTGTGCATAGAATGTTTACTACCCTCCCTGGCATGAAGCAATTGTTCAACAGATCAGGCTACTATTGTGAATCCAGTTCCACCGTTTTTCTTTTTGTAGACAGAGTCTCTCTGTCGCTTGGGTAGAGAACAGGGGCATCATCTAGGGTCACTACAACCTCAAACTCCTGGGCTCAAGTGATCCTTCTACTCAGGCTCCCACGTAGCTGAGACTGCAGGTGCATACCATCATGCTTGGCTAACTTTTTTCCTATTTTTTTGTGGAGACAGGGTCTTGCTGATGCTTAGGTTGGTTTCAAACTCTTGGTCTCAAGTGATTCTCCAGCCTCAGTCTCTTAAAGTGCTAGGATTATATATATGAGCCACCACACCTGCCAGCCTTTAACCACTCTTTAAAGACAAGATACTCTCAAACTGGGCACAGTGGTGTGTGCTCATAGTTTCAGCTACTCCAAACTCCAGAGGCTGTGATGGGAGGATCCCTTGAGCCCAGAAATTTGAGGGCAACATAGCAAAGCAAGATCTCTTCTCAACCGCCCCCAACAAAAAACAAAACAAAACAAACACAACCCCAAGAAAAACAGAGAAGACATTCCTAAATTATCTAGGATTTGGTTCCTCTCTTTTTTTCTACCATGTCATTTTATTTGGAAAACTTCAATATGATTGATACATTTAAATGTGCGATTAAATAGTCACACCCAATTCAAGTATTCATGTCTGCACTTGAAACTAAGACTTGATAACCTGAGGCATGAATACTATGTAATTGAGTCTAGGAGAAATCTTGAGGTCCCAAACTTAGAGAGAGACTGCATGAATGCTGAGGCTAACTCCACCTGGGCTGTTTACCAGGGCATTAGGCCTATTTGATTCTAAATGCCTAGCTCAAGTCTCTTACTCAATTGGTGCCCAATGAATATTGGTAAGGAAGGAATGATTCATTAGGAGGTTTCTGCAGTAATCCAGGTGATCAATGACATTTGACCTTTATGAACAAATCTCCCATTTGGTGGATTCTCTTGTATGTATAAGATTCTCTAGGTATAAAAGAAAGGTTGAGAAATATTCCGTGTTCTCTCAAGTTCTAATAACATTCTAATAACTTTCCAAATCATAAGTAAGTCGTACTATAAGAAGCCTCTCCATTCTAGTGTCCAACATATAAGAGGCCCAGGACCATAGCCCGTTAGAACTGGAAGAGCTGTACAGGGCCTAAGCCAACCCTTCATTTTAAGGAGAAAACTGAGCCCGGAAAAGTTTAAGCCATTTGTGTGAGATCCCACAGCGAGGACGGAAGTGTGGTCCCTGAAACCGCAGTCAGGCCACGGTCGGTCATTTCACCCACTGCATGTAAGACACTGTCCTATCATTTCAGTACATCTTTTAATAGAGAAACGGGGGTAGGGGCAAACAGGAGCATCAAAGTGGTGTTCCAATTCCTGCACCAGGTCTCGCAGGGTCCGGTTCACAGGCACGTGCCCGCAGGACCACGCACGGCCAAGACTTACCCAACCTCAGGGTAACGCCAGTAATGCTGACCCAGCTCCATTATTTGTATTAATTTTTTTAGCTAGCAGGGGAAATGTCTGGGTAATGCACTCTCAGCTGTTAAGAGAGGAAGAGGTGAGACCGCAGGCCGGAGCGCCCACCGGCAGAGCACGTTAGACCAGGATTGGAGGCTGGGAACAAACAAACGAGGACAGCATGAGCGCGTTCGAGGCGGTGGGGAAGAGGGTGTGATCAGATTATCTGAGGTTTCAGAATTTTTACAGCAGGAGCACTAAAGACAAATAAAAACCCGACTCTTCCAGAGAGCCCTGGAAAGTTGGAAGGACCTAGTCTGAAGGAGAGTGTCCCTGCAGCTCGCGCTGCCCCCGGGACAGGGGACCCCACCGCCGCCTCCGCCCGGGCGCGCCGCACCCCGAGCTGCTTCTCCGCTCGCCGCCTCGGCCAGAAGGGAAACGTAGGCTGGAGCGGCGCTCGGGGCTCATCTATCAGCGGGGAGGCAGAGGGGAGGAGGGAGGAGGCGGGAGGCGGGAGGAGGCGTTTCTGGGCGGCCGGGAGCCCCCGCCGGGCCGGCCGAGCAGCGCGCCCTTCCCCCCGCGCGCTGATTGCTGCGGCGTCCTGCCCGTCCCCGCCCGCGTGTGTGTGAGCGGCAGCGAGCGCGCCCGGGCGGCCCGATGGGGTAATCGAGGGTTTCGGGGACGCCGAGCGGCACTTTCCTCTCCCCAGCGCGTGAGGGAGGGCAGTCGGCGGCTCTCGCGCCCGGCCACTTTCCCTGCGCGATTCCGCGAGCTCCCTGCAGGAGGAGAAAGTCCCCGGCGGGTCCGGATGGCGTAGTCGCGGCCGCCGCGCGCTGGGCGGGGAAAGTTTGCTCTGCGCTCCCCGGACTCGCCGCGAGTGGGTCTCCGCTCCGCACGCCGCCTGCGAGGTACGTGCCGGCCCAGCCCCGCTCGGGCGGTGCAGGCGTCCCCGTGCCCGTGGTGCCTGCTTCCCGGCCGGGACCTCCGCGCTCGGGAGGGCGACCCTGGCCCGCACCGAGGAGCGGGGACCTGCGTGCCTGGCGGTGCGCGGCTCCCCGGGCGATGCGCCCCGTGGGGAGGAGCAGTCCACGCCCGCCCTCGCTCTTGCTCTCCGCGGCTGCGTTTGACCCCTGCGGGGCGCGCCGACCACTTCCCTCCCGGCGCGTGACAGCGTCGCCGGGGAGGGTTTGTTGTGGGTCTGCGCTCAGTCGCAGTGGCCGGGACTGCGGACCCCGGGCTCGCGCCCCCGCGGGGGTTGCGCTCCCCGCTGGCCGCGCCCTCGGGGTGCCTTGCGGGCGGCGCCGCACGCTGCAGCCCGGAGCCCCGGCCGAGAACGCGCCCCCTTTATTTTGAAGGCTCTCTTGTGTTAATTTGATTAAGACAAATTTAGAAATCTTGGACTGTTGCTGGAAGAATCTGCTTGCCAACGTGTGCTTATTAGGGCATTTGCCCTGCTTTCCAGAATCGCACGGTGCAGAGAGCTAGGGTGTCAGGCGTGAGTTACCTTGGCAGAGTAGAACTTCATGGATCTGGTGTCCACACAAGAAGCCGGGAGAAGAAATTCGCTCCATTTCTGTAGCTGGGAATTGGGGATATTAGTACTGGCTTCATAAGGTTGCTGTGAGGAGTGGATGATTTAATATGTGCGCGGTGCTAGAACCGTGCCTGGCCCGGGTCAGCCCTGCACGGTGTCCGCGCCGCTCGCCCTGCGTGGCTGGAGCGCGGCGGGAGGAGCAGGCAGCAGCGGCTGAGATGGGGAACCAGACACTTCTGAGTTCCATCTCCCTTCCAAGGACGCAGCGTTTGGGGAGGAGACAAGTCTCCACATGTAGTAGAATCACTTGTAACACCTTTTAGTCTTCCTGAAATGGGACTCAGACTGCAGTTACTTTGGTGTGAACTCAGTTCCTTTTGGGTAGTAATAACAGCTAACGTTTATTGAGTCCGTAGCTGGTGCACTTAATGTTCACACTAACCCTGTGGTACGGATAAGAGGTTAAGATAAGAAGATACTAGAGGTTACTTGCCCAAGATCCCACACAACTTGGTGAGTTCTGGCTCCAGCGGACAGCAGCAAGCAGTCAGATTTATGTACACACAGGTGTACACACTCAGATGTGTGTGCCTTCAGTCCGGGGATCTCCCCCCATCCAGTAGCTTCCTACTTGAACTGAACACTTACCTCTTGAAACACAAATACTATAGCTGTGATTAATTTATATGTACTTATCAAGGTGGCAAATAACAGCTCTTTTGGAACTGGCCCCCAATAATTATAAATATAATTCTGACTTGCATTAATTAATATGGATCTTTATTCTTAATTTCTTTTTATTAATTTTCCAGATATTGTTGATTACCATTACTTGGCTTCCTTAGGAAACAGCTTGGGGTTGGCACAGGAGGCAGGGAAATAATTCTTACCCCCTTAAGGGCTATTAAAATGACATTGATTCCATGCCATTGTGTCCTTAAAGGATGTTGCTGTGTTTCTTGGTATTCTCTACTTTTGGCTTTAATTCTGCATTGTTCAGTGTTTCAAGGCTTCAGCTTTTTTTTTTCCCCCTTCAGTTTGTCTTTGTCATTTGTCAACTTTAGTTTTTCCTGTTTTGATGGAATCTGACCATTCCATGGCAGCTTTGCTTAACAACTGTTGATTTCAGTTTATATTTTTAAATACAAAAATCACCAACATACTTTTGAACCCCAGGACTTCAAAGGCAATCCCTGGGGAATTCATTGTTATTTTGAATATTAGTCAATAGGGGGAGCACAACACTATTGATATGTATAAGGCCCATAAATTGGTTTTTGGAGTATGAAACATACATTTGGAAGTGGAAAGTGTTGTGGTTTTATCTAGCAAAATAACCAGCTTGTTTCCTGAGTTTACAGTGGAAAATTGGATTTAGTTTCAGCTGATTAAAATAAGAATGACCTTGAAGACAGGGCCTAAATGTTGGACGTAGTTATGTCAAGAACTCTGTGATAGCTGGACAGATACTAAATGCACACACGTGTAATTTTCTCAATTTGTTTTCTTTAAGAGGTATGTATGTAAAATAATTTAATGTGGGTTGAATAGTATTTCAAGTTATCTAGGAGAATTGGCAATTCAGAGAAATCCATTGTGAATTCTTTTGTAATAATCCTCATTTGTGTTTTGTAGAAAACTGGATATAATGACTTTGTTCTCTGCGAGGTTGGTGGGTTCACTTTGGCCTGTCATTTTCATTTTTCATTAGCATCTTCCAAGTGTAAGACAATAAGGGATTGTTAATTCTAAATAATGGCAGTTGTATTACGGTGCATTCCAAGCAATAGCTTGGAAATATATTTGGTGGGATATGTCTGTGGACACTCATACATACAAATATAAGCAATACTTAAGAAGCGACCTGCTTGGGAACATCAGTCAAACTGACTTTTTTAAAAAGTTCAATTTTTATCTGCAGTTTAGGCCAGTTTCCTTTCTTGTTCCTTGTATATCACTTAGTATTGATTTACCTTTATTTCATTTACCAAGTGAGGGTCCAGTGGATCCTATTTTAAAATAATTTTCAAATGTAGTCACTTCTTTCTAGATTGGCATTTATTTAGGATCCTGTTTAGTTTACTCTAATCTTGTTTCCTCATTTGGCAGGCATTTCTCAACCCTCACCTCCCTAATAGGTTTATTGTTCCTGGTCTTAAAGTTTGGCAAATTAGCTGTCCTCATTCAGCCCTCTGATAGCTGGGGGCCAAGATAGCGTAACATTGCCTAGGGTTTCTTTTGGAAAGCATTTAAGGATTTGACAAAATTGGTTCCCTAGAAGGAAACTATTGTCCCTTTTTTTTTCAGACTCTAAGGAATTAATCTTTCCCCTTTGCATGCAAACTTGGTTGTAACTTGTAAAAGTCAGGTGACTGCTTGTTTTTCTGAGGGCAGAATCTGAGCCTCGGAGCCCAGGGAACTTGATTGTCCTTTGAGTTTTAAGGTGAACACTACTGACTTCTTTAGTATACAAGTAATGACCAATTTCCTTGGATTGTAAATCTGTGAAAGATCCTGACTTTACATTTTAAGATATAACAGTTAGGATTTAGAGAACAGCTGTGTAAGTAGTGACATTGCTTTAATATTTTTCCTGGGTAATTCTGCTCTGTGGTCATTTTGTACTAATCTGTTCTTGATAATTCATTTGGAAATGCATTTTCCTGTCTTTTCAATAACATTGGATGAAAAATTATAATTGTTGGACTTATTAGAGAACAGTCTTCTTTTTAACTCTTAACAGTTTTTTTTTATTTTTTTTGAGACAGAGTCTCACTATGTTGCCCTGGGTAGAGTGCTGTGACATCACAGCTCACAGCAACCTCTAACTTTTGGGCTCAAGCAATTCTCTTGTCTCAGCCTCCCAAGTAGCTGGGACTACAGGCTCCTGCCACAACAGCCAGCTATTTTTTTTTTTTTTCCATATTAAATATAATTTTTTATTTAAAATTAAAAATTTTAATCCATTCATGGGTCGATGGGCACTTGGGCTTCTTCCATGATGGAATATTATGCAGCCTTAAAGAAAGATGGAGACTTTACCTCTTTCATGATTACATGGATGGAGCTGGAACATATTCTTCTCAGCAAAGTATCTCAAGAATGGAAGAAAAAGTATCCAGTGTACTCAGCCCTACTATGAAACCAATTTAGCAGCTATTTTTTTTTTTGTTGTTGTTGTTATTGTTGTCATTGTTGTTAGCAGGCCCTGGCCGTGAGCCCTGGTGTACGTGTCCAGCACCCTAACCACTGAGCTACGAGCACTAAACCCTCTTAACGTGTTTTTTTTTTTTTTTGTTTTGTTTTGTTTTGTTTTTTTGCTGGGGCTGGGTTTGAACCTGTCACCTCTGGCATATGAGGCCAGAGCCCTACTCCTTTGAGCCACAGGCGCTGCCCCCTCTTAATGGTTTTTAAAAAGTGCTTTTGTTACCATTTCAATCAGTCAGTCCATTGGAGCACTTTTCTTCTTTTCAAATTATTTAAATTTTTATTTTAATTAATTAATTTTTTGAGACAAAATCTCACTCTATCACCTTGGGTAGAATGCCATGGCGTCATCATAACTCATCCATCTTCAAAATCTTGGGTTTGAGTGATCCTCTTACTTCAGCCTAGGAGCTGGGAGTACACATCTGCTAGTTTTTCCACTTTTCATAGAGATGGAGGAACTCCTGAGTTTAAGCAATCCACTTACCTTAGCCTCTCAGAGTGCTAGGGTTATAGGTAGGAGCCATCGCCCCAGCCTAAATATATATTTTTTAATTTCAAAAATGCTAACTACTTTTTGAAATTTACATAACCTGAGTTAGATAACTCTTTTTAGAGGTATTTAACTTAAAAGCCATCTTGTTTTGCCACAGGGAATAAGGATAATTTGGAAGGTAAGGGTGAAGGTAGGTTATGTGAAAAGCTGATGTTTAACAAATAACAGTGAGTCTTTAACAGATTGAATGAAGGTGTTCCTGTAGTTAGAGAAAATTTGGTGAACCAAGATCCATCCTAGTACTTTATCTGGTTCCACATCTTCAGAGTAACATTGTTTCTTTTGTAGCATTTCATAAAATATAAGATGTTGCTTTTTTTTTTTTTTTTTTTTTTTTTTTTTTTTTTCATGCGATATTAAAAAAACACATGTTTTCTGGGCCAGACACAATGTGAGTTGGCAGTTTTCGGTGGCTCGGGG